>PISX010032434.1:0-16231 GCA_004024625.1 Mellivora capensis
AACCCTATTAATGTGATTTATTACACTGATTTTAGTATGGTCAACTCTAATACATTATTTTAAATTCTCAATACCTATTTTAACTGTGGCTGTTGCCATTAGTTGCATTCAATCTTTGTTTTATTTCATGTAGATACAAATTAATAATGCCTCACTCACAAATGGTATGAGACCACCTGTAGGAAACTGGCAGTTATACATGAGCAACTTGGAATTACAACGTAGGTGGCGACATTCAGAGTGCCCTTTGGGACTCTGTGGAATGGGAACCTATGGTTTAATGGTTCTCCTTTTCTTCCTTTGGGGACATGATCCTAAAGTCAGTTTCATAAGACTTCTTAGAAGGTCTTGCTGGGTTAAGCAACCAGTGGCTTAAATTGTTACTGACTTGATTATATATCCTTGTATTTATTTGTTCTTCTTCTGGTTTTACTTCCCTTATCCCTTGATCATATTTTCTGGGATTGCATTCAAATAAATTACTCACTTATAAGCATTTTTTTTATTCTGATTTTGGAGAAACTGAGGACAATACAGAGCTGAGGAGCCTGTTCTACCTGTCCAGTGACATTGTATGAGATAGAGGGAACTGCCAGGACATAGTGTGGCTCCTAGCACTTGATCTTGCTTATACTAGATGTTACAAGTGCTATATTGTTTGGTTTTTATTTGTAAGGACTCTGCTACTGATTTTTGATTTTGAGTTTTGAGGTATTCCCTAAACTCATTGAAGATTCTTTGTTTTTGAGTTTTGAGGTAGTCCCTAAACTCATTGAAGACTCTTTGTTTTTCCATTAAATCTTTCTCCTTTTCTCCTTTTGACTATGGGACAATATTCTATAATAATTGCCTTCATTAGTTAAAAAGGGATACACCTGTAAAGGGAATATGAAGGGTGGTTATTAAGTATATGTGCATTTTGAGTGACTGGGGATTAGTAATTAAAATAAGAAATCTTATATTTTTAAAATCATATGTCAGATACTATGTCAAGTTTAATCTCTGCATCTTCATCATGTAGTGGGTGCTAGTATTCCAGTTTTATATGTAAGAAACTTGACTCCAGCTGATATCAGATCCTCAAATCTTGCTTCTTAACCACACTACTAGACATTTTAAGATGTTCTTTCTGTGAATGAGTTAAAGTTTTAATTATAATATTCAATAAGTGTTTGTATAAATCTTCATGAAAAGCCAATATCCTATGTGAAATTCTATCCCTCCTGAAATGAAAACTGAGGAGTAAATTTTTGACATAGAAGATCTAGTTTCAGAGTATGATGCTATTTTTAATGAAATCTTGAAACATAACAGAGCTTAACAGGAAAATGGACTTGATTTTCTTGATGGTACACTCAGAGTTTAAAAATCTCAGTTTTGCTTTTGTGTCTACACAGACAGAAACTGGAGATTTTAATTTTTTGTCATTTGTTTTCTAGATGTCCTTGGCATGTGCACCCCTGTGGAATCCAGTTCATCTCCAATCTGTCAGCAAGCATCAGAGGTAGTTTTGACTCCTTATGTCCTGAGCCTGTGCACAAAATATGTGAGTACACCGAGATAATGAAGCCAATTTTACTGTTCTCAGGGGTCTTCTAAAATGATTTTGTAATGGTTCTTGTATTAGAATTAATTTACCCTATACCTTCAGGCTGAGGAGGAAAGGACAATGTTTGGTTAAGATTAGAAAATACCTTTCTTGGAATTGTCTTATGTGTACAGGCTCATTTTTTGTCCCAGAAAGGCTTTGATGGACATGACCCTCAGTTAAATCCAGAGGTTTACCTCAGTGAGAAACAAACAAAATTCACTATGTTATCAAGTAGTTTAAATATTAACAAATTATAGACCATAAAATATATGAATGTATATATAGGAAACTTTCCCATTGCATACTAGCATCTCTTTCATCCAGCTTTTAAGAAGGTAACATATTAGGAATTCCTTCTCTCTGCTCTTGAGGCAGGGTAGTATCCTCTCAAAAGAAACCCAGAACTTTGAAATGTTTTCTAGTTAAGCTAGTGGTTGCATCAACAATTTAGAACTTTTGATGCTTTTAATTTTGGAATTGTTGTATATATCTGTACAATGTGAACTTTGTACAAATGGTTATTTTTTGCTTTGGGATAGGTTATTTGGGTATATAAAATGATTATTCCTGCTGAGGAGAAGATTAGGTTTTATGTTTTTTATTTATAGGGATTCAGACACTGATTTCAGACATAGGTTTGTGAATTTTGAGCCAATTGTTGAGTTTTCATTGTGTTGAAATGAGCATTTGCTTAGTTTGCTGGAAACTGGAAAGGGGCAAAATAATAACCTTGTTAAATTTATTTAATTTTGGAAAATAGCATAATTTGACTAATTCTATGTAAAGTTAAAGAGATTGATTTTGGAAATAAGGGGTTGCTAGTTGTGTTTACTAAATAAATCTATTTTACTTTTTAGCTGGACACTGAACCTTTTGTGCATTCCTGGCCCACAATGGAACTTTCTTTTTCCTTTTGATTTACCCAAAGCAGGCCAATTTCCCATAACAGGCTTCCTTGATGAAGTATGAATTTATGAGCTAGTAGGTTTGAAGAACTTTAGGAAGATTTGAGTTGAAGCTACACTGAGGTGAAGAAGAAAGTGTTTCTTTTTATCCTTGCAGACTCTTGCTGTAGGGATAAAAATGTAATCAAAGGCTTTTAATTAATGAATAATCACTAAGTAGCTAAATAGGGAAGTTTCTCATGAAATCTTGTCCTATTTATATTGCTTACGTTTTATTGCACATACCCAATTAGGGATTATTTATTACAGGGAATAGGTAGCCACTCAAAGTAGCCCAAGTTGAAGTTTTATTGTTAGACTTTTGAGAGACTCAGGGAACCTAGCAGTTGTAGCTAGAATTTTAATTTCTAGCCAGTTTTTATTTTAGGAGGAAGGTTAAATGTAACAGCTCCTTCTCTTATTTTGCTTCAAAATTTCAAAGACATCTATGACATTTATTTCAGTAATGAGAATCAGATACAAATGACACCTCCAATAAGCAACAATCCTTTCTACACAATCTAGCTGTCATTGAAGAAGCATGTCAATGTATTTCAAGAGCTTTTCAAATAAATCAATTAGCAAAACTTTGTCAATAGAATTGATTTTAAATATTTCCTTTCAGAGTTTCTTGCAACCATGCTTTAAACATTAAAAAATGATGGATTTTTTTCTTTTAGATCAGTGGATGAACACATTGAATCACTTATTTGAATTTCCATATATTCTCCCTTTAATAATCTGTGTTTACTCTTTAACTATTATCCCTTTCCATCAGATACACAAAAAATTTGAAAACTTCCCTTAATTATCTTTTAGTTTTCATATTTCTGTACAGAAACATTATCCCATTCAGATTCCAGAATCTATGTTTTGTTTTTTCTCTTTCGTGCTAGAAGATTTCTCCACGTTTGGTGATCCTTGGCTATCTTTCTATATTTAAGAGTAAAGGCCTCATACTTATTTGGAAAGCCTATTTATAATAGAAATATATTAACTTGGGGCGCCTGGGTGGCTCAGCGGGTTAAGCCTCTGCCTTCGTTTCGGGTCATGATCTCAGGGTCCTGGGATCGAGCCCTACATCAGGCTTTCTGCTCAGCAGGGAGCCTCCTCTCTGTTTCTGCCTGCCTCTATGCATACTTGTGATCTCTATATGTCAAATAAATAAATAAAATCTTAAAAGAAATATATTAACTAGTAAGCTTTATTACCATGTGATAAGGTAGTAACATAGCTTTCTAGTTGAGAGACCCTAAATCTAATATTTTACATGTTCTCTCTGGGCTTTCCAATTTATCTAGAGAGGAGTTCTCTAATTTTATGCTTGGAGGATAAAAGCCTAGTGGTCCATGTTCTGGAAACTGAGGCAGGAAATGACCCACAGTTTTCACCATTCAGTACAGCATTTTGTACTTCATCCCCTGTTACTCAGTAGAACATCTCACCCTGTCATTAGCTATACAAACCCCTACAGTATAAACCTATGATCTTCTATTGGGGTAAGAGAAGGGATCTGGTGTCTATTTCTTAGGTAAACATCCAAGTAATCCTCTTGTTTTATTCATACACCATTTCCCCACTATATTAATATTTCACCTTCAGCTATATTTGGTGTTTCCATATCCTGAGAGTTTCTGGGATTTTTGGTAGAATTGCCAGTTTCCTATTGACTTCCTTCAGTTTAGGATGAGGTTTCAGCTTTATTTGGTTTGCTAAGCAGTCACAATTTATCCATCTATCTTCCAACATTTCAGAAATGGTTTTGATGTTGCTTATCTGCTATCTTTTCCTCTCCTATTTTTTCCATCTTTATGGGCTTATAACTTTTAAAATTCTTTCACATCCAGTTTAGTGTGGTTTTTTAAGGATGATGAATAAATAAATGCATGCATCCATTGTGGTGCTTAATCAGAAGTTCATAAGATATCTTAAAGCAGTACATGCAGAAGATAGTGATACCTCCATAGTGTGACATTAATACTATTTAGAATATCAATTTATCACTATAATATCTGCAAATTGAAGAGGGAATAGTGTTTATGGAAGCACAAAGGCCTGCTTTTTTCCAGGTTTCATGATGTTTTTTTCAGTAGAAGAACTAATTCACCTGAAACCTTTACAGAGCCTCCTGCCTGAGTTCTCCAGTTTTACTTTGTAGATCTTTCTGTTGTAATACTTACTACATTTTCCTCAATCTGTTTATTTATCTTTTTTCTCACTAAGCTCCAGCTACTTGAAGGGAAATATTAAATCTTATTCATCTTTGTACTCCCTGGGCTTAGCACAGTGCTTGCTTTGCATGCAGTGGGTACTTCATACATGTTCACTGAAAAATGTTGAATGAATGTGTGAATAATGTGGCCACATTTTCAAGGAACTCTTACTATGTCATATCTAAAGTAATTACTCTTCAGGCTTTTCCCCTTCTCCCCTTCTGATATCTCCCACTCCCAGCAAGCAAGATATACTTTTACTCATCACTTGAACTAAGTAAATATGGATATATTTCAATATATTTGTATTGTCTACTTAATTTTTGCAATTTAACTGAAGCTGTTTAATCATTTGAGGTGTTTACTTATCAAAACAATTTTCTCCAGAATGAGGCAACAGTTTTTAATATGTTGGCCATTTATTGGCATTTTTTTTGCCTGTTGGGATAGATAGTATAAGGTAGTAGCCAAGCTTAGACACAACTGTTAATTTAATCTGAGAGTTATTTACTGCTTTTTTATGACTGAGTAATATTTTATATAGATATAGATATAGATACCACAACTTCTTTATACATTCAACAGTCGATGGACATTTGGGCTCTTTCCATAATTTGGCTATTGTTGATAATGCTGCTAAAAACATCAGGGTGCATGTGTCCCTTCAAATCAGTATCTTGTATCCTTTAGGTAAATACCCATTAATGCAATGCTGACAGGGGGCTGGGTTAGATGGTGATGGGTATTAAGGAGGGCACTTGTTATAATGAGCACTTGGCATTGTATGTAAATGATGAATCACTAAATTCTACTCCTGATATTAATAGTGCTATGTATGTTAACTAACTGGACTTTAAATAAAAATTTGAAAGACAAAGAGTTATTTACTGATCATATGTTATTTTCAGGACAGTGTACCTAGCACTGTTTAAAAATCAAAATAAAAAAAAATCAAAATGAGAAAGAAAAAATCCTGTCATTAAGATGTTTACCCTATAATAAGTGAAAAAATTAGGATGGTACCCTATGAAAAAGTAAAAAATAGTGCTATAGAATTCAGAAAAGGGAGAGCACACAAATATATGGAATTGTGAAGGGTGTTTGGGGAAAGTAACATTTCAAATTATGCTTTGATAAATAGTGGAAATCAGAGAGAATCCAATGGAGGAGATGAGAAAGTAGAGTAAGAGGCAGGAAAAAAAACGTGTTTGGTAACAGAAATTAACTAGTTCATTTAGCTGGAGAGTAGAATAGAGGATATATAAGGATATATGGAAGAAAGAGCCAGAAAACATAGGCTGAGCCATTTTGTAGAGAACTTTGAATGTCAGGCTAAGGTATTTTTGTTCAGTGAAAGAGTCAACAGGGAGATGCTGAAGGTCTGAAGCTTGTACTATTTGAATTATAAGAATACCAGTGAAGTATATGCATCAAAAGAAGAGAAATAGGAGGAAAGACCCATTACTAAGCTACTTTTGTAGGCTGGGAAAAAAACCTGATTTTTTGAAACGAATAAAGACAGAATAAAATATAATTTTTTATATCGCTATTAACATCTATTTAAAGTACTATTGAATTTTTACTTACCCATTGGTTGTCCTCTCCCACTAGAATGTAATCTCCTTGAGAGCAAAGGTTTTGTCTCTCCTCTTCAGGTCTGATCTACAATGCCAGAAATAATGCAAGCTATATTGTGGTAGCTCAGGAAATGCTTCTGGAAGGAATTAAGGAGATAGAGAAATAAAAAAAAGAAAGAGAAGGAAAATCAAGTATGTCAGTCTTCAGGTGCATGAATTAAGTGTAATAAATTCAAATAGGTCAGTAATCCCAATTAATAAAAACAGAGTGAACTCTGCAATTAAAAGACAGAAATGGTCAGGCTGGATTTTTAAAAACCAGTTGTATGCTGTCTAAAGACTCATACTTAAAACATTAAGACACAGCAAAGATGAATTTACTTTAAATTAAATTAAATTTGTTTTAAATTTAGATGGAAAAATTATCCCAAATAAATGCTAATCAGAAGAAAGTTGTAATGGTGCCATTATTATATAGAATAGATTTTAAATATGAAGTTAAGTGGAATATATAAATATATATGTTAATATATTTTAAAATTACATATACCTTATAATATTAAAAATATATAAAGCATAAGGATGTCCAGGTGGCTCAGTTGGTCAAGCGTCTGACTCTTGGTTTTGGCTTAGGTTATGGTCTCAGGGTTCTGAGTTTGAGCCCTGTGTCATGCTCTGCCCTCAACATGGAGTCTCCTTGTCTGTCTCCCTACCCCTCTGCTTCCCCTCTGCTCTTCTCTGTTCTTCCTTGCACTCTCTCTCTCTCAAATAAATAAATAAAATAAAATAAGATAAAATAATAATATATGTGTGTGTGTATATATATATATATATATATATATGCATACATACATAAGGCTGTGTCAGTTATAAATGGATAGAACTATATGGAAGATCAATAAGCCACAATCCAAAGAGATTTTAACACACTTATCTCAGTAACTGACACAATCTTCATCTAATAGGTCTATATAGAGTTTACATTTAGTTTCTTTTCAAACACTGAACAAATATTTAGGCCGAGTGGAAAAAAGAATGGCATTGCAGACTGGAAGTAAAGCACAAGCTAGAGAATGATAAGCAAAGATAAAGAAGAAAATGGTTGACACAGAGGCATGGGGAATGAGTGAGTAGGCATTGATTGAGGTTGAGAGTGGGGAGAGACAGGCATACAGGGTCCTGGTTGAAGAGCATCTGACATGAGATTAAAGGTTCAAGTTGGGAAGTAGCACAATGAGATTGTTTAGGAAGGTTATTTAATGAGAATGTCGAGGAGTAGAGAGTGGAATATGAAATGAGGATTGAGTAGGAAAGCTGGGATCAAGGACAGTAGTTGGGAGTTAAGGCATAAGCCAACGAGGCCCTGAATTAAGGCAGTAGGAGCAGAGATTGAGGGACGATTCAGCTTTGGTCAGCATTATGGAAATAGAATTATTAGCATAAGTGACTTATTGAAGGGGAAAATATCAGTAGGCTCTCAAATTTCTGGCATGGATTGATGGTAGTGCCATTCACCAAGACAGGATCTATAACAGGATGGCTGGTTTCAGGGAATATACCTGTGACACTTTTGATTTAGAGTAAGTTTTTATTTAAAATTAATTTTGTAATTTAAAAATGCCTGTGATAGTAAAACAATAGAAAATATCATACTCTCTTTTTGAGTTGTTTAATCCCCTTGTGTAACCAGGTAATATGACGTCTCTAAATTATAAGTATAAATATCACCTGAGAAACCTTTACCTCCAATTGGCAGAGCTGAGCTTAAGTCCCAACTCCATCATTGCTCTGTAAACTTGTTTATATCTTATGTGCTAGTGCATGTGATCATGTCTTTTTGTTAAATAACAATCTAGATAACTTCCTGGATGTAGATTTCACAATTCATGCCTTAATATCACCATCTCTAAAAACTCTTCCAATTAATTTCCCTCAAATATACATGATCTGAACCAGTGAGTGTGTGTTAACTCTATTGGGTTCAATGCAATTCCAGCAGCATTTGATGACGTATTTCAAAATCACTTACTTCATATTTCATGCTCTTTTCTTACTTTAAGAACTAAACTTTAAAAAGCAAAAACAAAACAAAACAAAAACAAAAACACTTGACTGTAATCATAGTGATGAGGATGATGATGATAAAATTAGAGAGCTTCTTATGGCTCAAGTTAAACATTTGAAACATTATTCTTACAATGACATCCCATGTG
Source organism: Mellivora capensis (assembly GCA_004024625.1). Lineage (NCBI taxonomy): Eukaryota > Metazoa > Chordata > Mammalia > Carnivora > Mustelidae > Mellivora > Mellivora capensis. Next base: position 8,539 of record PISX010032434.1, read on the forward strand.
TTATTAGCCCTATTTTATATTTGAGAAATTGAGACACCGAGAATTTAATGTGACTTTCTAGAGGTTGCATCCAGCAAGCAAAGGGTAAAGCTGGAATATAATTTCAGCTCTGATTCCAATATTTGCATTCGTAATAATTATACAAAATGCTATGTTAAATCGGACTTGGATTTGATGAGTCAAAAAATGTTATTTATATAGTACCTTTCTGTCTTGGAAGCATGTCTGCTGCCTTGGGTTTCTCAGACAACATGGTATATTTCTTATAAATCAGGCAATATTCTTGCAGCTCATGCAGAGAAAAGAGTTGTATCTGTTGTGGGAGATAAAAATGGTCAGCTCAAATGTGTTTGTAATATTTATCCCCTTTCATAAATATAAATTTTCTTTTTCTTTTCATCAATGTAATCGCTTAAAAAGATTTAGTAATTATGTTAGTAATTAGAAAATTAGTAATTTTGTTTTAAAGTGGTAAACTGGCACTATAGCATGCCTTGAAAGTTTCTCACTAAGAGATAAATTAAATTCTGTGCTAATTCTCAGAACTGAATCAAATTGACTTTAGTGATGTCTGTTTTAAAGTGTTCAATCATGGGGCATCTGGGTGGCTCAGTTGTTAAGCATCTGCCTTCAGCTCAGGTCATAATCCCAGGGTCCTGGAATGGAGTCCTGCGTAGGGCTCCTTGTTCTACTTTCTTCTTCCTCTCCCACTCCCCCTACTTATACTCCTTCTTTCGCTGTCTCTCTCTCTCCCCCTGTCAAAAAAAAAAAAAAAGTGTTCAATCATGCCTTGAACTTAGAAAAAGGCAACAATGACTATACATTTTTCTAAGGTGCTTGAAGAATTTGATATAATTACCACTAAATGTAGGTTTTTCTAATGAGAACCTTAGTGGATATCATAGCCGTGTTGGGGTCTGTGCCAAATGAGGGTCAGCTTCTGAGAGTCCAATAGCACATTTATTTCATTTTGTGAAATTAAAAATCATCAACCAATTGTCCTTAGACCTTGCTATGTTCTGGGAAAGGCTCCAAAAATTCTGTCAGATCGTATGATATATCTTTGCTTAATATCAGTATTAGTAGCAATAATAATGAGTTTGCACTAGCTATGTACCATGTGCCAGGAATTGTGCTAAGTAGTTTCCATGTTCTCCTTACCTTATCTAGCATTTGGGGCTAGATTGTTCTTATCCCTGTTTTAGAAATGAAGACCAAAAGACTCAGAGAAGTTAAATAACTTGCCCAAGGTCACACAGATGGTATGTATGAGAATGTGGATTTGATCACATATTCTGCTAAAATGTGTTCAAAGTGTCTGTAAATGGAATTTGCAGTTTCTGAAAACAGTGGAAGCAAACAGAATGCCTGTTTGTTTCTGTGGCCTGACACCTGGGTCATCATTCATGACAGCTTGACGCACATTTACTGATTCCGAGTGTCAGTTGAGAATGGCTGATGCAATGGCCCCACAGCACTCATATTTGTTGGAAAATTCCATGTTGATCTTTATGAAAAAAAAGTTGCCTGAGCTTCCAAGGTTGGCTTTTTCGGTCGCAGTGCATAATCTGAGTGTTGGGGAGTCGGCATGCCTGAGGTGTGAAGATGATGATATACTTCCTGTAGGCACGAAGTCGCTCAGAAATAAAACATGGCCATCAAACTGTCATTTGTTGTTCTTCCTATTCATGCTTTTAAAAAAGAAACTAAGGTCAATTAACTGGGAAGCTTAACCTCTCTTAGCTTATCTTTCTTTGCATAGGCATTTTGCCTTTTAAATAAATCATTTTTCTCTTCTCTCCCTCCCTACCCCCTATCCATTTTGAACACGTTCTTGGATTTCTCATGCTGGGCCTAAGGAGCAGACTGCTTATATTCAAGAATGATTTGGAGGGGATAAAGTGTGCAAGATTTTGAATTCTTGCCATAAGTCCCTGGCAGACAGCCAGGCAGCCTCAGAGGAATAAGGCTAATGAAGGGAGGGTAAAGAAGATCCGGGAGTGCGGCTGGTAATGCAGTATTCATTTAATTGGGAGCAGGTACCGGTGCAAACTTCTCCATTTTAATTGGAAAAAGGGAAGGGGATTGTTAAGGAAGAAGGAAAAAAGAATGCATAAAGTTTTCAAGCTGAGGAGCCAAAGGCAGCCCTGTCTATGCCAGAGAAAGAACTCAATTTAGGGCAATTTGCTCTGCAAGCTGGGCTGCAGCCTCCCCTGGGAATAGGGATGAGGAAGAAAATGAAACCAAAAGAGAACTTGATAAAATCACCTAGCACAGACAATCTCAGTAGAATAGGTTTTACTGAGTTAAATCTGCCCCAATCAATATGATTCTTTTCATATAAGTTACAAATAAAAAGCCACAAGATTACAATAAAAATCGAGACTCCAGCGATGCTGATGTTGCACCTGGGAGTCTTAAGAACTTGTTACGGAATATATGTTTTTGCAACTATAATGTTTGTTTTTCTTTTCACCCTGGTCACGCGAATTGACTCTTTGCTTTCCCTCCCCATCTGTCCAGTTTTCTATATTATTTTAAAAACCATCAGAGGCAACTCTTTCTGCTTAGTTTCTCTTGCACTGGAGGTTGGAGATCTGTGGCTTCTTTTTGTCTTGAAATGTGTCGAATTGAACATGGGGCTGATTTCTCATGCTAATAATAAACAAAGAGACTTTTTCCTATTGTACATTTTATGAAATATTTATAACAATGTATTAGTAAAACAATAAAAGAGGGAGGGTTTCATACAAGAAGAGAAAACAATGCTTTTTGTTGCACATGAGAGACTATTTAAATAAAATGCAGATCCTGTAGTTTCATGTTTAATAACCATCAGTTCTTAATAATCTTTGACTATCATATAAATGGGAGTTTTATGCAGCTGATGGTTTTAATGTGATGATTATAATTTTGATTCTTTGTGAATAAGGAGGTGAAGACCAAGAAAAACATTTTGGTCTTTCTGCCAGTGTAGTTGAGTTGACTAATCAAGGAACTTGGAGAGAGGAGTCTTTATTTTAGTACATAAAAGTACCGTTTAAAGATAAATATAAAGAGCCTATTTAGAACTTAAGTTTCCTGTCAATTCTGTGTTATTAAATCTCTTTAAAATTATTCATAATAATTTTAGTAAAGAGTGGTAGTAAAAAGATGCTGCTGCTGCTTTATTTAGATAGATTCTACCTTACATATATTACAAATATTCAGTGTTAGAAAACTTGATGAATAAGGAGTGATCATGAGCATTTTTATCTCTCTGATAATTTTGTTTGTGGGTTGGGAAATTTTTGCTGTTAAATGCTAGTGGACTGTGGCCTGCTTATTTGACTTTACCTCAATGACTAGAGACATAAGATTACAAATGAAGAGATTTTCTGAACAGAATAGAGTAACATCTCAAAATGTGGTACAGTTGTCACTCTAGATATTCCTTTTGTTTTTTCTCGATGCCATGCTGGATAAACAAATTAATCTATGCACCAAAAATATTTATGGAGGCCTTCTCTATGCTAAGCACTGTGGAAGATGCAAGGATGAAAGCAACAAAGACCCTGTCAACAGGAAACTTACTTTCTAAATGAGAAATCCAGACTAAAATAAAGTACAAAGACCATATATAAAGTAAGCAACAGAAGAAAAGATGTTTCCAAACAATATATGGACCATGAAGTCTCAAACATTTTTTTTCAGTTTGCAGTGCATAGTATCTGAATATGGACAATGATGCCATAGTTATGGAGAAGCAGTAGATCCACTGCTTGATTTGTTGAAGATGTGAAGGGTTTTTGGACCTGATGATTTTTGACCTGGTTTCTATTTAGAAGGGAAGGAGAGGAAGTGGGAGGGCATATACCAAGTTCAGGAAATGAAATCCTTTAATCAAAGGTAAGGAAATGGGAAGAAAGAGAGTAGCAAACATATTTGGGGAACACTGATTATAGCAGAGTCTTATAGAAAATTAATGGGAATTAGTTGAGACCACATTTTGCAAGGCTGTGATTAGAATGTTTTCTTTATCTTATAGTGCAGAAATAACAAAAAACTAAAACAAAACAAAACAACATCTATTTTTTTTTTTTAAAGAATGAAGGAGTTCTTTGAGGGAAGACTGACCCAATGGCAGCATGTGGCATAGATTAATGGAATGGAAGCTCACATGTGCTCACAATACTATGTTTTCTCACATGACCGAATCATTCTCTCCCGTGGTGTTCTCCATTCTGGTGTCTCCACCCACAGAACTGCTTCAGAGTTACACCTCCTGCCTAGGCTGACAGTTGCCCTCCAATCTTCCTCAGTTGTGGCTGCCCACAAAGCTGCCAGCCCTGAGTGGAGGGAAACACCAGAAGGAGTCTTTCCCAACTCAGAGGTTTACTTATGCCAAGAGTTACACAAAGACTCTCATGAAGACATTTAAGCAGCCTCTGTCTTGTAAGCCTTCTAAGAATCTCTGTAAATCTCTCATAAGAGAGTTCTATCACCTTCCGACTTGTCCCTCTGGGATCTCTAGAATCAGGTGCTTACACTTGGATGTTCAGGCAGGAAACTGATGCTATCCCCTCCATTATTCTTGTCTTTCCCAAGTTAGTAGCTCTGAGCCCCATATAAATGTTTCTCTTTTATACGTTTCTCAATTATAAAACAGTATGTCTGTACAAATCAGTGATTACACACAGAGACTGGTGTATATTTAATATGAGTAGGTAGATGGGAGAAGGGGTCTCCCATCTCATTCATTCTCATGGGAGTGGGAGTCCCATCTCCCAGCTCAGTCACTGGAGGTGCTCTGTAGTTTACTATTTATGTGACATGGTTTAGCCTCTGGAAAAATAGTGAATTAGAGGATTTTCCTTCTTCTTGTGTTCTTTTTACACACCTATTCCCACTGGAGCATATTTTAAAATGATGCAAACAATTACAATATTTTTGCAGGTGGGAGGGGCTTTTCAACTGCTGGTCTTTTTTTGTAGTGTTATCCACTGTAGCACCTTTGGGTGAAAGGGACTGGGGATCTTTCTGCCATGACATTTCCCTAAATATGCTACATAGATTACCACCTGCTTCATTCATGTGTTAGAGAATTCTATTCTGATAATTTGGGCATATTTCTGTAAAAAAAGGAAACTGCAAGAGGTAAATTTATAAGAGGTAAAATTGTTTTTAGTTATATTTATATATGAGAATAACAATAGTTTGTAATGTTTTAATTTCAATAGTACCAATGTCACAGCCAAATAGCTATTAGAAAAATTCATTAATTAAAAACCTGTTTGTGGATCAATTATGGATGAGAATTTATTAGTTTACATATGGCCTTGTGTCTTCTTGGGAACTGTCATTTTATACAAATTTTAATTGAAGATGTATCTCTGTTAAGGAGTACATACTCATGAAATTCAATGTATTCTCTCTTAGAGACAGCACCAATGTCTATATTAATATAGAAAGAACCAAGTTCAAGTACACCATTGATCTTGTTAAACAATACCAGATTCGGATTCAACTAACATTTATGGAAACCCTAATTTGGGCAGACACTGTGTATTATATGGTATCTATTATTTAACCTATAATTCTTCAGAGCCAGGAATGAAATTGGGGATCATATTCACATTTTACAGATAAGAAATGTGTGGTCTGAATAACCTAGATGGTGACTCCGTGTCTATTGAGTAATAGAAATGAGACTTGAAGCCAGGGCTCCCTGATGCTAAGGTGGAAGGTAGCTATTTTCCAAGTCGCCCAACTTCTCTTTATTCCAAAATCTAAGTACACATATACAGTTAATTGAAGGCTGAGCATTCTTGTGAATTACTACGTGTATTTGGTGGATGATGACTATATATGAGAAAACTGTATTTCTACTTCTGAAAAGAATCTCTCTTTATCTAGAGATAGTGAGGTGCTAACCAAATGGCACATTTCCTTTTTTATTGTTCTTGTTTAGGTCCTAACAGACTGTTAAATAACCTGCATTTAATTATTTTATGTTGCCTTAGATAGTCTTGTGCAGCTTAAAGTAATTTCTAAACTCAAGTTAATGTTTTTTTTTAGTTTATTAATCTTAAATGCTTTAAAAATTGCTCCAAGTTTTTATTTTCAAAAAAAGTAAACTTACAGATAAACTAAAAAAAATAATGTTATGCACACTTATATGCTCTTTGTCTAGATTCTCTAGTTGTCAACCAATTTATTGCATTTGTAATCTCTCGCTCATATATATAGTTACATATTTGCTGAAACATTTGAAAATCAGTTGCAGATGTCATAGTTCAATCCTAAATGCTTTAACATATATCTCTTCATACGGACATTCTTCTTCATTACCTTAATGCTGTTTTCACACCCAAAATAGAGAACATTAATGCAAGAATATTACCTAATAACAGCCCATATTAAAAATTTCCCAGTTATCTATTTAATATCTCTCATAGTTATTTTTGATAAGCTCATAATTCAATTTTTCAATTTCATTTTCTATATTTTGATAACACTTATGATTCCATCAGGGATTATTCAGTACACTTAGTTGTATTAATTTCTTTTAATTTAAAACAGTTCCCCTCTTACTTTTCATGACTCGGAGACTTTTTTTTTTAAAGCCCAGTCCCATTTTGTGTAATTTCCTACTATTCCTATATTACTGGCATCAAGCTAAACATTATTGTCAAGAACACTACATAGATGATCTTGTGTCCTTCTCAGTGTATTAAATCAGGAGACATAAAATACCGACTTTTTCCATTAATGGTGATACTAACTTTAATTATTTGATTAAAGTGGTATCTGAGATTCTTCCATTAAAAAGTATCCTTCTATCTTGCAATTGATAGATAACTCCTTAAAATTATGTGAATATCCTGTACTAAAATTTTACCCGATATTCTTAACATTCATGCTGATCTTGTTGAATCAATTACTACATTAGTTCTTTCAAAAGGACGATTTTCTATTTATATCATTCATTTTACGTTTATTAATAGACCTCCTTTAAGAAAGAATGTTCTCCTCTTCCCCACCTCTTTTGTTTTACTTCCTTACTTTCTGATTCAGCAGGATATTACAAGTTCACCTTATATTTTCCATGCCGAGGATCTGGAAGCAACCATTTCTCCAAATATCCTTAGTTCCTTTTAGTAGGGAAATGAATTTAAAAACTAGCATCTGGGTTCATGGTATGCATGTATATAATGTTTCTACACACTTCCAGGATATAGACCTAAAAAAAATATGGTGTGTATATGTGTATATGTATATGGAAATACATACCTATTTTTTATTATGATAGCTACATTGCAGGTTTCTTCACAGTTTCCTCAGTCCATGTTTGAATCTTTTCCTACTCCCAAGAACATCAATATACTTATTTAATGTATCCTACAGTGTCCACAAAATAGTTTTAGAGTTACTACAATAACCCCACTCACTATACCAACAGTAAACTTGCTAATCAACATTCAAATTAAAAAAAATTATTTTGTCTTTAAAACATATCCCAAAAGGGTTTATAGTCATAATACTAGGTTCAAAAGTTAGATTTGTGTGTGTGTGCATGCATATATATTTGTGTTATAAATCATATGTATATTTAAATTTATTTATTTCTATTTGTATTCAGTTGTAATGTTTTTATTTTCTTGGCTTAATTTTTTGATTATACAAAAAATTTATATGGCTCACATATTAAATT
>PISX010032435.1:0-16228 GCA_004024625.1 Mellivora capensis
CTTCATGCTTTCCTGTGGTAGAGATAGTGCCCCTCCCAGTCCTACCCCCTCCCCATGCCTTCTCTAAACTTCTTCCAGCCCTAGAGCTTCCCCTCACACGACTGATTCTGAGGAGGCTCAGGATCTTAGCTTGGGCGGCTATAACAAAATACCATAGATTGGGTGGCTTAAACAACATTTATTTCTCACCATTGTGGAAGCTGGGAAGTCCAAGATCAAGTGCTGGCAGATTCTGTGTCTGGTAAGGCCCCTCTTCCTTGTTTGTAGATGGCTGCCTTTTTGCTATCCTATCTCCTCATATGCTGGAGAGAGGGCACACTGGTCTTTTCCTTTTATAAGGATACTCATCCCATGATAAGGGGCCATTCTCATGACTTCATCCAAATCAAGTTACCTTCCAAAGGTCCCATATGGATTTGGGGTGGATGCAAACATTCAGTCCATCGCATTCAGGCTCTTAGGATGAACGTGGGAGGAGAGCAAAGTTCTGAATACTTGTGCTCTAATACTTTTGACCTTGTCACATTCTCTTTCAGAATTTTCTTATCTCTGCATATGCCTAAAACCATATATTGACTTGCTTTTGTTTTTTCATTCCTGGATTGAAAAATCCTTAAGCACAGGTAATTCATCTAAATTAAACACGTTTGGGGACGCCTGGGTGGCTCAGTTGGTTGGACGACTGCCTTCGGCTCAGGTCATGGTCCCGGAGACCCGGGATCGAGTCCCGCATCGGGCTCCCAGCTCCACAGGGAGTCTGCTTCTCCCTCTGACCTTCTCCTCGCTCATGCTCTCTCACTGCCTCTCTCTCAAATAAATAAATAAAATAAAATTAAACACGTTTGAAGAGCCTGGCACAGAGTCATCTCTCTATGGGAATCTTCATATCTAAGTGGATGGAGATGTGGACCGTGACCTCTCTTGCCCTTGCAGAATCAGGGGAGTCCTAGAGTGAGAAGATCTAGGCTCAGCCCCTGAGGAGCAGTGCCACTTACAGGATGTGGTAGGCAATCCAACGTCTCCTCATCTAAAAAATTAGGGTAAATAACACCTGTACTGCCTTTTTCACAAGATTCCTGTGAAAAATTAAATAGGGAAACATTTGTAAAAACCTTTTGTAAAGTGTGTAAAATTATATACAATGTGAGACACTGTGATCATTATCTGGGACACCAGCCCTGGGAGGTAAGGGTTGGACAGCCTCTTATCTATTTAGGTTTGTATGCCTACCTTGTGTGACTTAGCTCCAGGATATGTCCAGTGTGTCCATTTTCTTGGCTTGCTAATGATCCAAAGCCATACCAGCTGAAGCATGAGAGAGAGAGATGGACAGAGAGACAGACAGGGAGAATGAGAGATAGAAACAAACATAAAAGGACAGACTTCACCTAACTTCAGGGCTGAGATTTTGCAAGGTGGCTATTGGTACTCTTTGGGACTTGCTTACTCTTTGTCCAACAAAGAACAACTGTCATGGTTTGGGTCTGAGCTCATAAAGAGAGCACGTAGTTAGCTCTAAGATACTTATTAGAAGTCCATGGCAAGATATCACAAAAGGACTTAGACCATGGGGTTCATCATTCTCTTCTCTTGATTTTCTATAGATTTGAAAGAAAGGAAGGAAGGGAGGAAGAAAGAAAGGAAAGAATGATGGTGTATGAGCCAGGAACCCCAGGAAGACGCTGGGTTAGAGGTGTAAACTTGGTGGTGGTCTGAGTACACTTGGTGTTAAAGTCATGGGCGTGGAGGAAGTCCCCTGGGAGAATCAAGGAACAGAGCTCTGGGAACCCTGATATTTAAAAGCCAAGAAGATAAGAGGTGGGGGGGGCACAGGACATGGAAGGATGTGTCCTGAACGAAAGGTGAAGCAGTTTTCAGGAGGAGATGATCACTGGGTCGACTAAACTGAGGGCTGGGGATTGACTGTGGCCTTGGTAAGCTGGAGGCTGTGGTTTCCGTGCAGTGGTGGGGGCAAGTCTGGATCAGGTGGAGAAAGAGACCAATAGGGGGTGTGTGTGTGGGTGAACCGATGACAGATATAGATAACACGACTGATGGGCTTTTGCTTGGAAGAGAATGGGAGTGGTGGCTAGAAGCGCAGTTGGCTTGTTTGTGTTGCAAGAGAAAAGCTATTACTGAGGGTCTTTAAGCTGATGGGAATGATCCAGTGATGGGGGGGAGGGGAAACGTGGTGAACAGTGCTGATAAGAGACAGAAGGTTAACTGTAGGAGCAATGTGTTTGAGTAGAAAAAGAGGGAATGATATCAAGGGCAAAAAGATGTTGGAGATGGTCCTAGGAACAAAGATGATTCATCCCTCACTCAGGAGACCTGAGCTGAAGGCAGACACTTAACGACTGAGCCACCCAGGCACCCCCCCCAAATCCATTTTTTAAAAATTTATCTATTTAAGTAATCTCTACACCAAATATGGGGCTGGGACTCAGAACCCCGAGATCAAGTCACATGCTCTTCCGACTGAGCTAGCCAGGCATCAACCCCCCGACTCATGTTTTGGAAGTCCCAATCCCCAGTCCCTCAAAGTGTAACTGTATTTGGGGCTAACGTCTTGAAAGAGGTGATTAAGTTAAAATGAGACCCTTAGGATGGAGCCCTGACCCACCCCCACTGGTGTGTGTCTCAGAGGGAGACACACAAAGGCCACAGAGAGATGACTAGGTGAAGCAGCAGCAAGAGGGTGGCCCTCTACAAACCAAGGAGAAGGGCCTCTGATGAAACCAACCACGCTGACACCTTGGCCTTGGCCTTCTAGCCTCCCGAACTATGAGGAAAAAATTTCCGCTGTTTCAGCTACCCAGTCTCTGATATTTTGTTACAGCAGTCCTAGCAGACAAATACAGCGATGGACCAGGGACTCTAAGGGAATAAGAAGCCGGAAGGACCCGAATAGGGTGTGACAGTGACACTATAGTTGCTCTGAGGAGGTTAAACAATCAATGCAGCGAAGGTCCCAGAGCGCAGAGCTGGCAAAGTAGGAAGTGAAGGTCGGGGTGGCAGATTCTTGGATACTCAATGGGTCAGGCCACCTCTTGGCTGGCTTCTCAAAGGGCCCCCGATAGTTGACGCAGCCCCCGAGTCACATGCAGACCCGCCAACGTGTCACAAAAGAGGAGGCACTATTTCTTCCACTGTGTTTTAGAACAAAGAAATCTTTCCCAGAAGGCCTGCCTTTGTCTCCCCTTTACGTCTCAGAGGCCAGAAATTGTAGCGCCTTCCATTCTGAAATCTCTAGCACGGGAAGAAGATAATTATTATTGGTTTAGTGAAGCACACATCTGTGTGAAGGAAGATGGAGTTCCCAAACAAAATCAGAGTTATCCTAGCTAGAAGGAAAGGGAGACTGCATGCTCAGTACTTTCCACTACCAAGGGATGGCAGCTGTCATAGGCTGATGGCTTATGCTTTGAGGAGATGGGGGTTCCGAGCAAGGAGAGAGAAGTGGTTTGGGAGCAATCCTGAGGTTACCTCTAGACCTTATGGTATAGAAAATACGGAACCTAGGGCCGCCTGGGTGGCTCAGTGGGTTAAAGCCTCTGCCTTTGGCTCAGGTCAAGATCTCAGGGTCCTGGGATTGAGTCCCACATCAGGCTCTCTGCTCGGCGGGGAGCCTGCTCCCCTCACCCCCTCTCTGCCTGCCTCTCTGCCTACTTGTGATCTCTGTCTGTCGAGTAAATAAATAAAATATTTTAAAAAGAAAGAAAATACAGAACCTCTTCTTTCTTTCCTCCCTCCCTGCACTCCAGCCACCTTGAACCACAAGAGCCCATCTAACATGTCACCCTGTACTCCAAGTACACCATTGTCTCCCCTCGTGCCCTTTAATTGTGCTTCTCCTTCTTCCCCAAATACCTCTTTTTCCCTATCCCAAATCCCTCCTTAGCCTAGCTCATTTAGATATTCTAGCTCTCAGCTAAAGGATCACCTCCTCCAGGAAGCCCTCCCTGATTTCCTCACTTTGGGCTACATGTCCAGACTGAGCATCCCACACATGTAGCAGATATGAACTGTACAACAACGCCGAGGGTGTCAGTTATTTTTTTGAAATGTTTTTGGCATTAATTAGAACCACCCCAAGCCAACCCACTTGGATTGAAGAGGAGTCTGGTATCAACTGTTTCAGAGATGGGTTCCACCCTTTTAGATCATTGCTCAACCCTGGAGTGCTTAGAAGGGATCCCCCAGACTCCTGGTCCTCCAGCAGAAAGAGGCCCTGGTGTTTCTGCTGAGGCCCTCTGCTGTTTCTGTTGTGTTTGTCACTGACCCTACAGGAGATCCTGCTGCTTCCCGGTTCAGCTTCCGGCTCAGAATATGAGCATCTCCCCCCCTCCTCCAGGCTCCACAACTTTAACCAACCTAATTCAGTCCAAGAGGCTCTCCGGGAATCTAGCTTCAGCTCCTTTCCAACTCCTTGAATATCCCACCCCTTTCTTGGACAATAAAATCTAATCTCGCTGAAAGGAGATTTCACCACCTCCTATTATCACTCCTGAAGGTAAAGATTCCCTGGGAATCGCAATAGAAGCCTGCTTTACCATACTGGGACGGGAACAGGCCCTTCGTGCCCTGTAAGGCATCCACAGCGGCAAAAGGAAACACAAGTTGATTTGTAGTAGACGACTTTGCTGCATATGTCATGAATTTACATCTCGTCCTAACCGCCCCCAAAAAAGGGAGGGGGGAAAAAAGAAAAAGATTTACCTGTCCTATAATTATATATGTTTCAGTCTCCCTGATAGCCTCAGAAATAAATACCTAAGGACAGATATCTCATATTACAAATCTTTGAACTCCCCAAATGGGTGCTTAATAAATGTTGGGGGAATGAATACGTTGCCCGTGGAATTCAGAACTCTTAAGACAATATTGTACTTACTGGCTATGCTGTAAGGCATAAATACCAAGGTCTCTGGCATTCTCTTTAACCAACAGAGAACTCCTGATTTTCACAGCATGACAGTAGCTTATCTTCCTAGACTGGGGACAGGTTTGCATACAGCTGCAAGTTTGTTCTAGAATTTTCTATCCTATCTGGCCAAGTCTTCGCCAGCTTATGAAGATCAGTTCCATGTTGAGTCAGTAGACTGTGATGTTCCTGATTCCAGGCAGTTAATAGTCCATGTATTAATAATTTAGCAAATACAGTCTTGTCTGAGGAAATTTTCACCCAAGGAAAACACTGGAAGACCATTTACATGATTGGGCAGGTTTTTGTTTGTTTGCTTGTTTCCCTTTATATATGGAGAATAATTGTTTTATTTTTGTTTTGTTTGGGGCTTACTCCATCAAAACCCTGGCTTTGAGTTATTAATAAAACAGACCAAGTAATACACAACTGAATCAGCCCTACCCCAGAAACCAGGTTACCATGGGATGAAGTGTTTCCACCGCGTGCTGTAAATGAACATTATTAGCACAACTGACCACCACAAGTCTGGTTATTTCATTCCAGAAGGCAGACAGCCAAAGGAGGGCTCCTTGGCATAATATTCTGACTCAGTAGCTCCTTCCTTTCCCCTAGAAACAGAGGAGGGCTTGGAAACGCACTCAGTTATCTTAAGAGCAGACACATTGTTATCCCTCAGTGAGAGAAATTTAATGCCAGCGATCTGGTGTGGGAGCTCAAGGGACACCAATCAAAACCAATCAGGGTTCGAGGGAAAGGTATCTAATAACCAACAAATATTTATTTTTCCAAAAGAAGTCATACCAAACACATTTATAGATTCTTTTCTTTTCTCTCACTGACTTAATTACTGATCTGGTAGATAGCTGGAATGCAGTGGGAAGCAAACTTGAATACTGAAGTACTCTCCTCCCTGTGACAGCACCTCGTGCTCAGGTTAGACATGAGGTCGTCCTGCTTGGGTGACAAGGGAGAGTGAGCGCTGGTGGGCCTGGCAGCAGAGGTCTCCTCATGGAAGGAAGTGATGTGAGAAATCAGCGCCTCATGGGGACAGACAGAATGCAGCAGTGAGGGAATGCAACAGAATAGGGAAAGGAAAAAGGATGGGAACTAATATTGTTGGATTGGTTGGCTCTGAGGGAAATTTCACGGCCTTCGTCCTTAGATGGCAAGAAAGGCTGGCAGAGAAATTCTCCACAGAAATGGGCCATGGCCACCTGAGATAGAAATCTAGAAAGGGGCTTTAGTGAAATGAAAAGGGAGGTGAGGGACTCCATCCAAGAGTTTATGTAGTAAGTCCTTACTGAGCACTTGACTACATACACGAGTTGATTCTGCGGGGAATCTACCAGAAGAGAGATGGGTTTTTACCCTCGTGGAGCTTCTAGCTTTGTGAGAGAAATGGATATGAACCATCACATCCACAAAAACAATCAATGACATTCCACAAATATTCTAGTCTCTTGTACTGGCCACGGCTGTGCCTCAGGCCACAGAGTGTGGCCTGGAGCTGTGGCCCAAGACCAGTTCAGCTCTGGCACAACATTTTAAAGATCTCAGAGGATGGTTCCTTTCCTCCCTCCGCATCCCAGAGAGGCAAACTTATTAATGAACCAAGTTAAGTTCGGGGGCACTTGGGAAGAAGTCACTCCAGCAGTTTCCAGCAGAATATGATTTAGCATGGAGACCTGAAGGCTTATAAACTCATTGACACGTTTCCCAAGAGCTTCCAGGTAGATATCAAAGAACCAATCTTCCAGGGCCTCTGCGACCTCTGCTATGAGGAGGAGAAGTAGGAGACATGTGAGTTCAAGAATATACCATGTAGTTAGGCAAAGATGCCTTACATATTAGACCAAAAGCACAATCCATAGAAGGAAAAATGAATTTTTCTCTGGGACGTGGAATTTTGGGTGACTGTTATTTTCTTTACATGTTCTTTACATGTTCTAAGTTTTTACTACTGGGAAGATACTTCATCTATCTATCTATCTATCTATCTATCTATCTACCTATCTATCTTTAAAGTAATCTCTTCCTCTAGAGATTGGGTCTAGAACATCTAGTGGGGCTAGAACTCGTGACCCCGAGATCAAGAGTCACATGCTCTCCCAACGGAGCCAGCCCGGCACCCCAGAAGATACTACTTTCAAATAAATTAGAAAAGGATTATTAAAAATGAAAAATAATAATTTCAGGTGTCTAAGTAGCTATGGTTGAGTTTTGGAATTCTAATTTTTTCTTCCATTTTCCTGCCTGGTTCCCTTTTCTCTTTGTTCCCATTTGAGGAACTGTGGGCCTGCAAGGTAGAGGTGGGTATTTGGTTAACTAAGCTTTGAGGGGCCCCTTTCACCCCTTGAAAAGAACTGCTCCCATGGGGCTCCTGGGTGGCTCAGTGGATTAAGCCTCTGCCTTCTGCTCAGGAGGTCATGATCTCTAGCCCCCACATCTGCACCCAGCTCTCTGCTCAGTGGGGACCCTGCTTCCCCCTCTCTCTCTGCCTGACTCTCTGCCTCCTTGTGATCTCTCTCTCTGTCAAATAAATAAATAAAAATCTTAAAAAAAAAAAAAAAGAACTGCTCCCCTAGCCTTGGTCTCCCTCATCCTCCCTCTGAGGGAGTGAGGGAGTGGCAGGCCCCAGATGAACACCTTACAGGCCTAGCAAGAGGCCTTGTTTTGGGGCCTCAAGAGGAAGCAAATAGCTCTGAGAGGAGTTGGGAAGGGGGGAGGGAAGCCTCACTGGGGGAACAAAGTATCTGGGGCCAGAGCAAGCGGAGAGGCCTCTGGGGACTTTCTGGCAGCTCCCCTGTGCTAAAGACAGGCATTCCCAGCATCTGATGCACACCTCTCCTCCTTCGCAAGGTGAGGGATGGGTATTTGAGATATTTGAGATCCTAGATGTCAGGAATGTAAAAAGGGAACAGAGATGATAGACCAGGCCTGGCTGGGTCTGGACTGGGCAATGTGTTGTGCCCAGCTGCTAACCAGTCTTGTTTGTAGGAAGAGGCCAGCCAGGCCGGTGGGTCTGAGCCCCTTAGTGTACTTCAGAAGCTCGGGGTAGAGGATGTCAGAGGTTTAGCCCTCTCTGGGCACGGGTCAAAAATCCTGGGCAAGGAGGTAGTTTAGACAATGTATCACATACTGGGATGCTTGCTCTGCTGCAAGAGTGTTTCCTGTCTTTATTCAGTGACAAGGAATACCAAAAAGAGTTTCCTTTTCAGGAGTCCAAAATTCAAACAGCTCAGAGGTGAACACAGAGGCAAACAAAGGCGTAGGCACCTGTGTGCCCTGCGCAGCCACTGTCTGAGGGGAGGGGAGGAGTTCTGGGGGCCTCCTGGGGAAGCCGGGCTAATCTCTTTAGAGGGGAGGAGAAGGAAAATGGCCTCAGGGGACCAGGAAGTCCACCATGAACTTCAGAGGAGGCAGAGCCTGTGTGTTACTTCTGGGGCAGAAGATACAAGTGATGAAAGAAAGGAGGAAAGATCTTTTAGGGACTGGAGTGGGGAGGTCTGAGGGGAAAAACTCGGGACATTCGGTGGTGCTCTCATCCTCCCTTGTCCCCCTGTGCCAAATGATCTCTCTACTCAGATAAATCAGATTTATTTTCTACCTATTTCTCCACTAAGACATAGGAGGACACAGGGTATCTTCAGCTCATTTCATTGATTCATTAATTTGTTCGACAAATATTCCTCTGACCTGCTTCTTACATCCATAGTCCCCAAACATTCTCGATTAGTGGGCCACTTCAAGGGGAGCAAAATATCCCTTATTGAAAGCATGATTTAGGGACATCTGGGTGGCTTAGTCGGTTAAGTGTCTGCCTTCGGCTCAGACATGATCCCAGAGTCCTGGGATCGAGTCCTAAATCGGGCTCTTTGCTTATCAGGGGCCCTGCTTCTCCCTCTGCCTGCTGTTCCTCCTGCTCGCATGCGCGCTCTCTCTCTCTCTCTGACAAATAAACAAATGAAATCTTAAAAAACAAAAACAAAAAAAACCATGGGGCGCCTGGGTGGCTCAGTGGGTTAAGCAACTGCCTTCTGCTCAGGTCATGATTCCAGGGTCTTAGCATCCAGTCCATATCAGGCTCCTCTCTCAGCAAGGAGCCTGATTCTCCCTTTCCCTCTGCCACTCCCCCTACTTGTGCACTCTCTCCCTCTCTCTCTGACAAATAAATAAATAAATAAAATCTTAAAAAAAATAAAATAAAATAGGGGTGCCCAGGTGTCTTAGTGGGTTAAACCTCTGCCTTCAGCTCAGGTCATGAACTCAGGGTCCTGGGATCAAGCCCTGCATCAGGCTCTCTGATCAGCAGGGAGCCTGCTTCCTCCTCTCTCTCTGTCTACCTCTCTGCCTACTTGTGATCTCTGTCAAATAAATAAATAAAACCTTAAAAAAAATTTTTTTAAAAAGCATGATTTCAATACTTCTCAGACTTTTTCATGTCATGGCACACGTCACAGCTCATGTCACAGTAGGCTTACCATAGGAAATATTTTATGACATAAAGGATAAACTGATTTTGTGAGGCCAGAGGCAATCATCAGGAGCCAGCTACTCCAGGGCTGTGGGAATACCTCTAACCTCCACATACCTCTAACCCACATCTTGGCATACCATTGGGAATCTTCAGTCTGACACTTGGAGCTTAGCCACTAAAAATTACAATAATAATGAATAATAATGAAAAAAAATCCCCAGAACTAACCAACGGAAGGCATGTATCTTAAATACTGGGAATGCATATTTATTTATTTGATTATTTTAAATTTTTATTTATTTATTTGACAGAGAGAGAGAGCGCGTGCACAAGCAGGCAGAGTAGCAGGCAGAGGGAGAGGGAGAAGAAGGCTCTCCACTGAGCAAGGAGCCCAATGTGGGACTCAATCCCAGGACCTTGGGATCTGACCCTAGCCGAAGGCAGTCCCTTAATCAACTGAGTCATCCAGGCGCCCCCTGGGAACACATTTTTTTTTTTTAAATTTATTTGTCAGAGAGAGAGAGGGAGAGAGAGCGAGCACAGGCAGACAGAGTGGCAGGCAGAGGCAGAGGGAGAAGCAGGCTCCCCGCCCAGCAAGGAGCCCAATGTGGGACTTGATCCCAGGATGCTGGGATCATGACTTGAGCCGAAGGCAGCCGCTTAACCAACTGAGCCACCCAGGCGTCCCCTGGGAACACATTTTAAATTTATGCCCCAAACAAAGTATAAACATTTTATCTTATTTTAAAGATTTTTTTTTTTTATTTGAGAGAGAACACACGCATATATGGGCGTGAGCAGGGGGAGGGGCAGAGAGAAAAGCAGACTTCCAGCTGAGCAAGGAGCCTGATGTAGAACTCAATTCCAGTACCCTGGGATTATGACCTGAGCTGAAGGCAATGCTTAACGGGCTGAGCCACCCAGCCACCCCAAATATGAACATTTTAATATGACACTAGCATCCCTACTACCAGCGTCATTCCTCCGAAGTCCCTGCCTGCCTGCTATAGCTGGACTACACTGGGAGAGCCACTGGCTAGAGGCAACCTGCTTGGGGCCCTGACAATAGCCTCCCCGGCTACCATAGGTTCTGAACTAAGAACAGGGCTTGGGAGTCAGACAAATTGAGATGAAAATATAGCTTTAGGGTTACCTGCGGGGCTCTGTCCGTTGAGCAACCTATTCCTGATCTCAGTGCAGATCTTCATCTCAGGGTCGTGAGTTCAAGCCTTGGGTTGGGCTCCATGATGGGCATGGAGACTACTTAAAAAAAAAAAAAAAAAAAAAAAGGAGAAGAGCTGGATTGGAAGAAATGTAACTGGTTCCTACATCCAAATGGGTAAATGGGTTTTCTGTTTTTAATTCCCTCAACTAAGCTGACACAGTCTTCAGCAAAGCAGCTGATAACTACAGGGCAAACACCCCCATCCTTCCTACCAACAACTGATGGCTCACCCAGTGGAGTGCAGCAGTTCAGAAGGATTAACGGTATTTTCCCATTACCATTCCCTCCCAGAGAAGCAAACCGAAGTCTCCACTTAATGGGGCAAGGTAGTACGCAGAGTGAGGATAACAGCCTTTAGAAACCCTTTACTCTCAAGTAAATGCATAGTTTATCTGCCTTGGCTTTCTGGAAAACAGAGCTTGAGGCAAAGCTTAAGGGTTAATGTTTCACTAGGGATGTTGCAAGCCCAAGGCAGCCAGCGGTGGGGAAGAAAGAAGAAATAAGGAAGGAAGGGAAGCAAATAATGAGGTCACGTGTTATCAAGCTGGCTAGGGCCTCACAAGAAAATACACGTGGTAGTCTCTTAGTCACTTGGGATATCACGAAAGATTGGAAGAGTGTGGTGAGGAGAGAGAAGGAGGGCAAGTGATGGGCCTGCAGAGGAAGGGGGAGAAGCAGGCTCCCTGCAGAGCTGGAGCCTGACACAGGGCTCCATCTCAAGACGCAGGGATCATTACCTAAACCAGAGAGAGACACTTGACCGACTGAGCCACCTAGGTGCTCCAGCACAATACATTTCAAAACATCATTACCCCCAAAAGAAGTCCCATTACCCATTAGTAAGTCACTTACCATTTCCCCCACCCCCAGCCCAGGAAACAACAAATCTACTTTTTGTCTCTATAAATTTGCCTGTTCTGGACCTTTCAGGTAAGTGGAATCAGCATGTGGTACATTGTGATTGGCTGCTTTCACTTAGCCTGTGTTCAGGGTTCATCCATGTTGTTGTTTGTGTTAGAATTTCGTTCCTTTTTATGGCTGATTAATATTCCATTGTATGGATATAGCACATTAATTTTTCCATTCTTCAGTTAATGGACATTTGGGTTGTTTCGACTCTTTGGCTATTACGAATACTCCTATGAACATGCATGTACAAGTTTCATGTTTTCATTTCTCTTGGGGACACATCTGGGAATAGAACTGCTAGATCATACATTAACTCTATGTTTAACATTTTGAGGACCTGCTAGACCGTTTGTTCCAAAGAAGACACACCATTGACTTTCCCTGCAGCTGTGAATGAGCATTCTAATTTCTACCTATCCTCACCAACCCTATTGTCTGTCTTTTTGATTATAGCCAAGTTAGTGGGTGAGATGTGGTAGGGACCTCAGTGTGATTTGATGTTCATTTCCCTTATGTGACATTGAGCATCTTTTCCTGGGCTTATTGACCACGGAGAAATTTCTCTTCTAATCCTCTGGCTGTTTTTAAAAATTAAAAAAAAAAAAAATTTTAAAAATTTAAAAATTTAAAAATTTTAAAAATTTTAAAAATAAAGAGAAAAATTATTTCTCTCTTTATTTTTATTTATTTTTTTAAGATTTTATTTATTTATTTGACAGAGATCACAAGTAGGCAGAGGGGCAGGCAGAGAGAGAGGAGGAAGCAGGCTCCCTGATGAGCAGAGATCCCGATGCGGGGCTCGATCCCAGGACCCTGGGATCATGACCTGAGCTGAAGGCAGAGGCTTTAACCCACTGACCCACCCATGCACCCCTCTCTTAATTTTTTTTAGTAATTTTTTTATTTTTTATTTTTAGATTTTATTTGACAGAAATCACAAGTAGGCAGAGAGGCAGGCAGAGAGAGAGGGGAGGAAGCAGGCTCCCTGCTGAGCAGAGAGCCCGATGTGGGGCTCGATCCCAGGACCCTGGGATCATGACCCGAGCTGAAGGCAGAGGCTTTAACCCACTGAGCCACCCAGGCACCCCTTTATCTTAAGAATTCTTTACATATTCCGGGTAGTAGAACCGTGTCAGATATGTGTTTGCAAATACTTTTCTGCATTCTGCGGCTTGTCTTTTTCTTGTTGGATCCTTTCAAGTATAAAACTTTTCAATTTAAAAAAATTATTTTCAACTTTTTAACTTATTTATTTATTTAAAGATTTTATTTATTAGAGAGAGAGAGAGCACCAGCAAGGGGAGCAGCAGGCAGAGGGAGAGGAAGAAGTGAGCTCCCCCACTGAGCAGGGAGCCTGATGTGGGGGTCCATCCCAGGACACTGGGATCATGACCTGGCCCGAAGGCAAACGCTTAACCATCTGAGACACCCAGGCACCCCTCAACTTTTTAAATATATATATATATATATATTTTTTTTTTTAAGATTTATTTTATCTTATTTATTTGAAAGAAAGAGAGGGAGCATGAGAGGGGAGAGGTCAGAGGGAGAAACAGACTTCCCATATCGAGTCTGATGTGGGGCTCGATCCCAGGACCCCTGGGATCACGACCTGAGCCGAAGGCAGATGCTTAACCAACTGAGCCACCCAGGCGCCCCCCCGCCAACTTTTTAAAAGATTTAATTTATTTATTTCAGAGCGAGTACAAGTGGGAGGGGCAGCGGGAGAGGGAGAGCATCTCAAGCAGATTCTAGGCTGAGCGCAGAGCCCGCTTCAGGGCTCTATCTTACCAACATGAGATCCCAAGTTGAACTGAAACCAAGAGTTGGACGCTCACCTGACTGCTCCACTCAGGTGCCCCTAAACTTTCCAATTTTTAAAAAAATATGTATCTGATGCATATCTTTTTATCATTTTATGCATGCATATATTGATGTGTATCTTTTTGAGATATAATTGATGTATAACATTCTATCAATTTCAGATGTACAACATAGTGATTTGATATACGTACAAATTGCAAAATGGTCATTTTTAACCAAGTAGAATGAGACTGAATCACACCAATCATGGTATACTTCTTTCTTTTTTGAAAGATTTATTTTATTTATTTTAGAGAGAGAGGAAGACCATGCGTGCGTTGGAGGGGAGGGACAGAAGGAGTCGGAGAGAATCTTGAGCAGATTCCCTGCTGAGTGCGGGCCCACCACAGGATTGACAGGGGGCCAAAAAGGGGCTTGATTCCATGACCCTGAGATCGTGACCCGAAATCAAAAGTTGGATGCTTAACTGACTAAGCCACCCAGACACCCCAGTCATGGTATAGTTTGGTAATAATCCTCTCTCCTTCCCCTTCCTGCCATCATGGGCCAGTCAGCTAAGGGCACATTTCCGGGACCCTTTGCCCTGTGACCACTGGAGGAAGGCCAGGGTAGCCAAAAAGCCCTGAGGGAAACCTGACTCTTGAGACATTGGCAGAAGTCCGAGAAGACAAATTTAGGGAGGTAAAGGGACTGGGAGTCCCGGTTTCTCATGTTAGCTTTTTCTTTGGTCAACTGAGCAAATTCATACATTTCACTTTCCCCAATGCAACTGCACTTCTCTAGCAAAATTAGCAGAGGATACCGGGCCAGCACTGAAAGGACTAAGAAGAATTTGGTTAAGTCCCTTAACCAAAATGCTTTTTTTAAAGTTCCTGGTTCAATGTAAACTCTCATTAAGTGTAACCTTCCTCGTATTAGCTAGTGCCTTCCGCCCCTCCCCCCATAGTCCCTCAGGGGTAAGCAGATGAATTCCCCGGGAAGCTGGGATTGGAACTCAGAACCCCAGATTTTGAGGCCATTTCCCTCAGGGCCAGTGCTTCCCCATTCCTTCCCAGAGAGCCAGATTGGAGCAGTGGGTGTGGAAACCCTGACTCCACTCATGCTGCCTTTTAAATGCAAACGTCTGTTGTTGGCACAGAAAATACAAAGATGAACAAGACCATGCATAGTGCAGCAGGGAACCCGGACCGGAAATGATCACCACCCCAACAACATGATACCCCACAAAATACAAGTGCTTTGTACACATGGAACCTGGCAAGGGTGACCTGGACTCCAGTAGATGGTCTCAGATGGGCGGCCATGTTTGCGCTTGACCTGCAGTAGCCCAACAGTCTGGGGAAAAGGGCTAGTCCCTCATCTGGTGGGACCATAGTCCCTCATCTGGTGGGACCATAGTCCCTCATCTGGTGGGACCAGATGGGACTTTCTCTCTCTCTCTCTCTCATAGAACCTTTCTTGAAAAGAAAAGTTAAAGTTCTTCTCAGTCAACAGACTAGAGGATAAAGGACCCTTCCACCATAGCAGGTAAAGCTTCCATTTCTCCAGTCCTCCACACCTCTGCCCTGTTCAAAAGGAAGGAGAGTCCAGAGGAGGTGAGATGGGAGAAGAGGAAGGAGGATGTTTGGTCAACATCCGTTCCTGCCGTGATCTGGAACAACCAGGAAGAACAGGACTGATTTGTTTTGTTTTTGTTTGTAAATAATACCCTTATTTACTTTTTAGATTTTATTTATTTATTTTGAGAGACAGAGAGGGAGCATGAGCAGGGGGTAGGGCAGAGGAAGAGGGAGAGAATCCCAAGCAGACTCGGCGCCAAGGGCAGAGCCTGACACTGGGTCAATCCCATGACCCTGAGACCATGATCTGAGCTGAAATCAAGAGTAGGATCCTTGGGTGCCTGGGTGGCTCAGTGGGTTAAAACCTCTGCCTTCGGCTCAGGTCATGATCCCAGGGTCCTGGGATCGAGCCCCGCATCGGGCTTTCTGCTCAGCAGGGAGCCTGCTTCCTCCTCGCTCTCTGCCTGCTTCTCTGCCGACTTGTGATCTGTCAAGTAAATAAATAAAATCTTAAAAAAAGAACATTAAAAAAAAAAAAGTAGGATGCTTAACTGACCAAGCCACCCAGATGCCCCGAAGTAATACCTCTGTTGAGCTAATTCTCATACCATACAATTCACTTGAAGTGTATAATTTAATGGTGGGGTTTTTTTTTTATTTTATTTTTTCTCAGAGATGGAGAGAGAGAGCACAAGCAGGGGAGCAGCAGGCAGAGGGAGAAGCAGGGTCCCCACTGAGCAGGGAGCCTGATGCGGGACTTATCCCAGGACCCCGGGATGATGACCTGAGCCAAAGGCAGAGTCTTAACCAACTGAGTCACCCAGGTGTCCCAATTTAATGGTTTTTAATATAGTCACAGAATTGTGCAGTTATCACCATAATCAATTTTAGAACGTCCTCATCTCCTCAAAAAGAAACACTTGCACTCCTTGGCAGTCACCTTCCATTCTTTTTATTCTCCCCAGCCCTAGGCAACTATCAGTGTATTTTCCTTCTCTACCCATAGGCCTGTTCTAGACATTTGGCATAAAAGGAATCACACAATATGGGGTCCCTTGTGACTCGCTTCTCTTTGCAAAATATCTTCAAGGCTCGTCCACACTGGAGTGTGCAGCAATGTTTCATTTTCATCTCATTCACCGGTTTTAGGGCCGAATAATATTCCATATTCCATTGTATAGACAGACCACATTTTGTTCATTCATTTATCAGCCGACGGACATTTGGGTTGTTTCCGCTTCTTGGTGTTAAGAATAACACTGCTTATAAACATGTACGTACAAACTTTTGTATGGAGAAGTAGGACT
>PISX010032436.1:0-16234 GCA_004024625.1 Mellivora capensis
CCATAAAACCGAGGGTGATTTTGGGAACCCTTCAATTTTGCTGTTTGTGTATGAAGTGAAGTAAATGTTGGGATGACTGTGTCCTCAAACTTTGTAGTTTTACCAGCTCAAGGTACCCTGTTACCACTAATAACAATAGTATATTTTTGTATATTTGTATGGAAGGTAGTTTGAATTATTTATTGTGTATTTTCTTTTGCCTGGGTCCTTTTTGACATCTCTGTGAGGGAAGATGTTTTTACTTTTTGTGTTTTGTAACTAAAACAGGTGATAGATGTCTGGTGACAATAATTGGGGGGTAAGTCAGGTGTGAAAATGAATTCCAAATGTAGGTTTCTTGACAATAGAACCATACTGTTCCCTAAGATTACTCCCAGCTCTGGATTGTGAAATGCTGTTTGTACATACTTTGATATCTTTTCCTGTAAAAAAAAATAGTGAGATATTGCAATTTTAGTATATGTGCTGCTGAAGCGAGCACCATAGTGAGATATTGCAAAAGCATTCTATTCTCTAGTGTTTAATCTAAAAAAAAATTCTCTCTATATAATTGGTACAAAGACCTTTAATTGAGGCTTCAGAGTTTCTTATTTAACCAGCTCCATTTTTCAGAATTATAATATGTAGTTAGTACTTCTAAGTTAGTAGGATAAAGGGATGCTGAATAGGAGAAATAAATTCTCTGCCATTAGCACCTTTACACTTGTATTCTTCTCCAGCTAAAACCTTTTATCATCCCTTAGCTCAGAGAGAGTCTGACAGGATTTATTCTGAAGTTCTATTCATATGAAAGCATTCCTTAGCAGAAGAGACAGAAATTTTTCTCAAATGCTTTAGTTATTCTTTTTAATCGTTATGGAAATAAGATTTAAATAAAAGAATGAGTTGGGAGAAATATTTTACTAGCTTTTTTTGTTTGATGGATAGCATTTAATTGTGGCAGTGACAGACAAAAGGCTTTCTCTTTTTATTATTTTGAAGTTTCTAACCATTTTCAGTGTTTATTTGTTTAGAACAAGTGGTATCTATGAAGGATTTTCTTGAAAATACGTATGTAAAAAGAGGCTCATTTCAGATTCACTTGTCTCTAAGGTGATTTTATTCTTGGTATATAGACCATCTCATTTTGACCTAACCACGTACACTTTGCTGTCCAGACAATAGACAGTGGTTATGGTCAGACTTAAAATGCTCTTGAAAGGTATATAGATTTATGAGACTTATGGAAAAGTATCACCCTAAAAACATCTTTAGTTAAACTGGTCTTATCATGGCATGTCTATTTTTTAAAGATGCTAAGGACAGAGAAGAAGAAGAAAGACTATTAGCAGACTCACTCAAGGAGCTATATTATTATTTACAGAACCCGTGCTTGCTCTTTTCTTACATCCTTCCACTTGGCAACATGTTGTCTAAGTAATATTTGTGCAGATGATGTAGTTTTCTTTGAATCTTTAAAATTCATGAATATTCTTCCATCTATGAAGGCTATGAAGTTAATTAATTCAAAAGACACTTGCTTTTTACCTCTAGTTACCATAATAATTCTTTCTACCTGGTATGATTATATTTTGTAACCTGCTTATAGCTGTCTGAAATAGTATAGAGTTACAGCAATTTAATGACATTTAAAAAACTTTCTTATCTTTAGTACACACAGTAAAAATGAGTAAGTGGCAACCAAGAGAGTCTGAGAAACAATAGCATCCATTAATTATAGTACTACTCAAGAGGCAGAAATAGGAAACCAGCAACAAATAGACTTAATAGCAAGAAACCAGAAGATAGAGACTATGGCACTAAGAATCTAGAATGAGAAATTAGATTCCATTGAGCACTGGTGACATAAACCATTCTGCATTTAATTGATAGATCGCAGGACTTAGCCAGGCAGGTAGGCCTTGCAGGCTCCTAGGCTTCTTTCCAATTCTGCACCTGAGGAAGCTGAAAAGCCTTTATTTTAATAGCTTTGTAAATGATAGTTATCTGGTATCTTAGGCTCACAGGAGAGAGTTGCCTTGGAGCTAAAAAGGATTATAATGACACCCTCGATGAGGCTGGGGCTTATACACTCTTACACGAGGAGCTGGATATGAGTCCGCCCTACAGGGATGAGCTGGAGAGAAGTCTTTTAATAAGATCCAGGTGAAGTCAGATATGACCAGATCTACCTAAAATTGAGGAGAAATTGTGAGCAAACTTTGGTTGTGTAACACATTCTTTGACATCAAAAACACCACAAAATGTATATTCATTGACTCATGCGTATGCTAAATATATATATTGTTTGAAACTCCAGTTTAAGCTCAAGTTTCGAGATGGGAAAAATTATTACTGAATACACAATATGGTTTTGGGCACAGTTTTTAAAAATAAAGGGCACTATTTCTAATTCACAGAGTTGCTACTATATTGACACCTGTAGGTATCTGAAGGTATCTATTTTTAAGTCTGTTTTCTTTTAGAAATATTAGGTCTTAAACAATAAGACATATTTCTAGTAAGCAAACACTATGGAAACATGAAATTAATTGAGAATTTAAAAATACATTATGTATTGGAACATAATTTACACTTATACTAATTGCTAGAGAGTCACTGGTAGACACAGTTGGCTGTCACAGGAGACCTGAGCAAATAAAGAATGAGAATTTTCCATGTCTCATGATTTGAGGGTATGATTAGGCATTCGTAGTGACACAGGGAAGCAGGAACTTAGGCCTCAGAATAGAAATACCTGAAAGGGTGGGAGAGGTTTTAAGAAAACTAAGTCAATTGCCAGAGTGAAGAGGTGAGCCATGGGTGATAAGGAAACACTCTGTTCAGAGATTTCAACATTCCCTGGGTCTTTTTCCAAGTTAGAAATGGCTAGATAGGGGGGAGAACCAGGCTGAAGAAGTGTATTTCAACAGATGGGAGGCAAAAGGGAAGAGGGTTGTGGGTGACAAAAATTCTCTCCTTGTCCAAACTCTAGCGGGGCTCCTCTGAGCCTTTTCTTGATGAGGCCTCAACCTTGATCTTTAAAGACTTGAATAAAATACTTACATAATTTCTAATAACACAGGGCTGCATTCTTAGGATGACCCTAGTCCTGCTTAAGGAGCCTGCTTGAGAAAACTAAAGAGTGACAAAAGAATTTACTATTTGTTCCAGCTAAATCCTAAAGATGGGGTCCCTATCTCTCAGTCTCCATGGATTGTAAGAAACTAACTTCTCTAAGTGCTAATTAACAAACCCAGTTGGGTTTCACGTGGACCATCATCCCCTTCTTTCTACTTTTTGTAATTTTTCACCTGTCTGACTCTATTGAGCCCTTACTCACCGCTCCCTATTTCCTCATTCTCTCTTTAAATTGCTTTAGTCACTTCTGTACAAATCAAAGTTGAGTTCAGTTCACACTGGAGACTTTTCCCTATTGTACTAGTATATTACTAACTAAAATCTGTCCGTTATATTTTAAGTAGGGTCTTACTATGTTTATCTTTGACAGGGCAGAGAGGAAATTGTGCCTTCAGGACTGGGGACCCTTATCCATGTGGATTGTGCCCTAGCCATCCAGCTGTCTAAGAGACTTTGCTACTATCAGAAGGAGATAGAGTGAGGGAACTGATAACTTTTTGGCATCACGTTGCACTTTTTATGTTAAGTACATAAAAATGTATTATATTGATGAATTTAATTATAACAGCAGCTTTCTGAGAATATAAGACTTGGAGAGATGTAGAAATTTGCTAAAATTCAAATAGCCAGTGTCAGCTGGATTCTAACCTGGGTCTGTCTGATGCCAAAGCTTATGTCTGCCCTTCACACTATTTCCATACATGGCAACCACACACGTATTATGGAAATTGCACTAGGGATAAGAAATAAAACCAAAGTCCACTGATATAAATTGGAAAATTCCAGAAGGAAAAGGACCTTGACACCCGAGGGCAAAGCAGGAGCCCAATTAACAGATCTGGGCCCCTTCTTGAAGTTGGCAAACAGCTATAGGAGACCTAATGGGGGTGGCTGCTTGGTTTATTTCTCTTGTCAGGTCTCAGAGGTAGCTTTGAGGACTGGGAGGAGAGCTGACTGTATACAGGTAGGAAAATAGGGCTGGCATCTGGTGACTGAGCAAACATAATCAGTACTGTAAGAGTCTCTCAGAGAAAGAGTGAAAATATTACTTAAGGCCAGTGAAAGTTATGTGTAAGTGAATTGTCTCCAGAGGATGCTTTTAAGTCATCAGTTCCAAGGAGTGATTGCAGTTCCTAGATTAAAAGATCATATATTTGCGTATAGATAGCTACCAACAGTACATCATCTCCTCTGCATATCCTGGACACCAAGATTTATGACCGCAGCCGCGAACAAGCCACCACGTACGAGTGGTTATATTGCAGATATAATGCTGTTGAGATAATGTTTTTAGGCTAAAATCTTCCCATAGATTTATTTTCCTTGTTTCCTTTTTATTATGAAATTGCTCAATAAACTTGCAATGGATTCTGAAACATGTGCTTCTAAACTTATTAAAGAGTTTTGAAGAAATTTGAAATTGCTCAGGTGGAGAGAGTCCATTAAGTTGCCTTTCAACTTCATTAAGGCAAGGAAAAACCGGTTCTTACAGCAAGTGATCAGGTTTTTTTGTTTTGTTTCGTTTTGTTCTGTTTTTAAGTTTCAGGCAACTTTTGTAGACACTCCTGTCTCACCCCGAACCCACACCTTCAATAATATCATTTTTAAATTTCTTTCTGAAAACTTTCTGAAAATACCTTTTTTGAAGCAAATTTGCAGGACAGGTTCTGGGGTCTGAACTTTAAGAAGCTGAATGAGGGGACAGCTGGGTGGCTTAGTGGGTTAAAGCCTCTGCTTTCGGCTCAGGTCATGATCCCAGGGTCCTGGGATCGAGCCCCACATCGGGCTCTCTGCTCCACAGAGAGCCCACTTCCTTCTCTCTCTCCCTGCCTGCTTCTCTTGCCTACTTGTGGTCTCTGTCTGTCAAATAAATAAATAAAATCTTAAAAAAAAAAAAAAAAGAAGCTGAATGAGGATGAAGTACACTGAAGTTGTTCCCATAGGCCCAGCAAAATTGATCTCTGGGCCATATTCTCATGACTAATTCTTTTTCCTTTCACTCAGTAAGTACCATTCACATTTTCAAGGAGAAGAAAAAAGGAGAAAATATAGTTGTATTAGTGAGAGTTACCTTTTTCAGTCCATCCAGGATAGCCCAGTCCCTAACGTCCAATGGACTGCCATGCATACAGACTTACAGCAGATGGTGTGGCCGTGTTTGCAGCATGGTGACCTGTGATCCCACCCAGGGTGTGGGCATAGGCATGTCTATAACAATGTGAAGGACAGCGGAAAGATGATAAATAGCAATTTTTTAGACTCATCAGAAT
The DNA here is from genome assembly GCA_004024625.1 of Mellivora capensis. Classification (NCBI taxonomy): domain Eukaryota; kingdom Metazoa; phylum Chordata; class Mammalia; order Carnivora; family Mustelidae; genus Mellivora; species Mellivora capensis. Next base: position 5,391 of record PISX010032436.1, read on the forward strand.
CAAGTTAAATTAAAAAGGCCCTCTTTATCTTCTCAGACTCTTATCCCCTTGGTAGAAAGCAAAAAAGTTTGCCTATAAATATATTTGCAATGAAAAACACTCAGGAGATATGAACATTATGAGGAAAACCATAAAAGTAGTTTGAAATATTTTTATGGCAAGTTTTTTTAAAAGCAAAAAAAAAAAAAGAGAGAGAAGATTGCAGATTTAATTATACAAAGTAAGTCTTAATTTAATTTCTTGTTTACATGTTGTATTAGGAAAAAAGGGAGTGAAAAATTTTACATAAGCTTTGGTTGGGATAATAGAGGCATAGTGTGTGCCTGGAGCTTCCACCAAATTCTCTCACAACAGATAGTCTCAATGTCCCTTTCTTTCTTAGTCAATACTATGCATAACTCTGTTGAGTTAGATAAAATGCGTGTGCCTGGCCCATTCTCTGTTTTGCAGGCAATATTTTCTTTGATGCACACAGCAACCTTAAGTAGCAAATACTAATATTACTTCCCTTTAACAGATTACAAAAAATGAGGCCCAGAGAGAAAGCTAATTTTCAATAAAGCAAATAAAAAACAGAACATGTGTATCTAGTGTAAGAGCTTGTGCTTTACCAGTTAACATGATACAACCTCCCACTGGGTTTACTCTTCCCTAACTGGAAACAACTCCCCCCTCCTCTGCACTCTGTCTAAATTTCTCGTATGCCCCTTAACACTTTCTATCTTCCATTACAGTAATCTATGTGCACATTTTATCTCCCTGACAGCAGGAATAACACCTCAATCATGTTTTTAACTCCTCCACTGTCGCTCACATGTCATTCATTCAACACTTGTTGAATGAGTAATGAAGCATTTCATTTCATGAGAAAGTTTCTGAAAAAAAGAAAGTAGAGGAAGGAAATCACAGCTAAAGTCAAAGGCAATTCTTCAGAATGTCAAATAGTAAAATAACGTTGGCTCAGTTTATTATTTATATAAGACACAGTTTACTTGAAAGAATATAATCAGACTTGATCAAAACATCAAAACAAACAATGTGGATATTTCAGTTTTGGATGTACACATGATAACATTAATTCTACCTGCTTAGATATAAGATCATGGAAATTGCTTTATAGTGCATTATAGTGTTTCAGTGGAATGGTTAACATTCTGGGAACCCTGAAATTCTTGTTAAATGTTCTTAGTGATGTGGAAGGAAATATAAAAGATCAAAACAGAGATGATTATTCGTAAAACCTGATTATACTTGGTGTATGCCGTAACTTTGGAAACCCTAGTCAAGTGCTCGCTTCGGCAGCACATATACTAAAATTGGAAATCCTAGTCAAGACATTTCTGCAAAGAAAATAGACAAATAATAATAATTTAATTTAATAATTTAATGTATTAATTAATGTATCAATTAAATGTAATAAGTAAATAATTAAATGTAAATAAATAATTATTTCTAGTTATCTTTTTACAAACCCTTCTATTACTATTAGCATTAGTATAAATTTCAGTATAATTAACATACTGTATTATGTTCATTTCAGGTGTACAATATAGCGATTGAACATTTCTATACATTCCTCAGTGCCCATCACATCACTCTTAATCCCCTTCACCTATTACCACACCCCCTTTGGTAACTACCACTTTTAAAAGTCTGTGTTTTTTTGTTTGTTTGTCTCTTTTTCTCTTTGTTCATTTGTTTCTTTTTTTTTCTTTATTTTTTCAGTGTTTTGTTTCTTAAATTTCATGTATGCGAGAGCTGTACGACCGTTTTAGAAGAAGCTATAAAAGCCAGAAAACTTAAAAAATTTAAAATTACCTCCAAATTGTGAGCATGTAAAACTGGTAAAATCCAAGTAACATCTGCAGTTTAATTAATAATTTTTGTCAGTGTTAATTTCCTGGTTTTAAAAGTGTACTATGGTTATGTAAGATGTTTCATTGAAGAAAGTGGGGTGAAGGGACACAGGGAATCTGTACTATCTTTGCAATTTCTTGTGAATCTTAAATTATTTCAAAATAAATAGTAAAAAAACAAAACAGAACAAAAAAGAACCCATGGCCTTGGGACGCCTGGGTGGCTCAGCTGGTTAAGCGGCTGCCTTCGGTTCAGGTCATGATCCCAGCGTCCTGGGATCGTGTCCCACATCGGGCTCCTTGCTGGGCAGGGAGCCTGCTTCTCCCTCTGCCTCTGCCTGCCACTCTGTCTGCCTGTGCTCGCTCTCTCTCTCTCTCCCTCTCTCTCTGACAAATAAATAAATTTAAAAAAATTTTTTTTAATTTTTTAAAAAAAGAACCCATGGCCCAGAGATAACAATTGTTAATATTTTAAAAAATCTCCTTCCAATATTAGAAAAGAAACTTCTAACACTTCTTTCTTGGAACATGAAAATTTGAATAAAGTTCCAGAATCTCCCCTTAAATATGTGTCCATCTGTCTGTCTGCCTATCATTGTTATCATTAAATTGAAGATCTGTCATAAAGAATGTATAATAAAAGGAATGTTCAAATAATGAGTTGTTTATTTGTAAACAGTTATGTGTCTCCATTATGAAATAACTATTTTATCTAACTATTTATCAAAGATTTCTCTTAAGCGCATTTAATTCCCTCCCGCTTTTAAAGGGCTTGATGCAAAGCTACCCCATTCTATGAGGAACCTTGGGGGAATGACAGGAGAGAAAAAGGGGAGCACAGGTTTCCTAGTTGTTCTTTGTAATTCTATATCATCTCATGTTTCCCTGAGATGGTGTTATTTGTTCCTTGTGTTTTCTCAGAGTATGATTGCAACTTTTTTAGTATAAGTTTTTTCCCCTTAATTCAGACTAATTATTTAGAGCTGAGTCTTTGAAATAAAGTATATGTTTCTTAATGTTATACCCATGCCATATTTCTTTCTGTCTCTAGACCATAAGATGGTGGATGCAGAGAGTTGTTGTGATTTGCTTACAGATAACTTCTTCCCTCCATTCTTTGTAAGCCAAATAAAGTGGTGTAGTGGATCTAGAGAGGAATCATCAATGAAATGGACTCTTTAACTCCTTTTTTTTTTTTTTTTAAGAAAAATAAGATTTCCTGGAGATTCTCAGGAAAAATATTCCCAAGTGGGACCTGGGAGCCCTTTGTGAATATTTTTCTTCTTATCTGAACATGTATGTCTGTTTCATTATGGAGGCATTCTGGGGTCACTGTTCCATTTCCTGTAGGATCACTGTCTTTCTGAACCCAGGGATAGTGAGTAATACTCATGTGTCTTGGAAGTAACATTCACTAGCAGTAGGGGAGGCTAGACTCTGGGCATTTAGTTTTTCAGCATCTGTAAAGAAATCCAGACTTTCAAAGTAACATCAAATCAAGTGCTAGTGGGTTTCAGACAGAGAAGGAAGATGAGAATGAGGATGGTAAGCCTGATAACGGAAGCTCAGAGGCCCTTGCCCTATTTTTGTACTCAGTCTCTGCCTCCCTTATTAAATTTTTTACCAGCCTGGCTAGACCAGAACTCAGATTTATATATAATGAGTATTTCCTGCATAACTGAGTTCCTACAATGAAGATTCATACTCACTGCACATTTATTAAAATGAAGTGGCTATAAATATCCTGTTGCAGTGAGGCACGAAAAACATAGTTGGAAGGATTCGAGGTGTCTGCTGCCAGCGGTAGTGATAGCGGGACTGGGGTGGGGAAACACATTGTTGGTTGGAAAAATTCCATTTTCTTTGTAAACCTCATTGTTCTGCATTCTCTTGGTAAATCTAAAACTAAAATCTCCTTGTTCATGGTGAGGGTTGTTTATGTGCAATTTGGTATTATATATTATCAAAGTGTACTTTTTCCTCTATAAGATTGAACCTCGATTTTTGTCATCCAGCTGTTTTTGTCAACAAGACAAAAGGAGATTTGAGATTTTTTTATGTGCAAGTGACAGAGTTACATTATATATGACACTGATACTGACGAATGAAATGCTTAAGTAGATGTCCTTCGGAGCTTCTGTTTCTAATTTGACACTGGAAATACGTCCTCCCAAAAGGAAAATAAAGTAGGACAAGAAGATAAAAAAAACAAGATTGCTTTTTATTAGCCAGTTTTATTTTTTTTGCTGCAAGTTTATTTTCGGTGAGAATAAAGATTTTCTACAAGCTGATAAATTAGTATCTACTAGCTTTTAAAAATGTAGTTTATCTACATACTTAAAGGTTATTCTAATGACAAAAATTTTAAAAAGATGCATCTTTAAAAATTCCTTTCCAAGCAATACAATGTTGAAATTAGAAAAGTGGTAACCAACCGGTCCTGAACTTTCTTTGGTTGAAAAAGGAAGCCCTTTTATGAATCATCGGTAGGTGCTTTTAAAGTTACACAGGTAAGAGTTAAGGGCAATTCTTTGGCCTTAGAAGTCCTTCAGAGATATAGATGTGTTGGTTTCTTTGTTTTACACGATGACTAACCACCAAATATGTGGGAATGTATATATGATCAACTGAAATATTCTGTTTTCTTTCTGTGTAGATTATAAGATGTTCATGCTACTACTTCTTTGCACAACTGCAGTGAATATATAATATATAACATATAATATAGTAACAGAAAATATTGAGGTAAAAGTCAACTTCATATTGCTTTAGAACATTCATTTGTTTCTTGTTGTTAATAAGAAATTAACATATTAAGATTATATAAATCCTTTCATACACTTAAAATAGAACCAGACAAGGCAACCCAAGTCAATGACCATCAGAAAGCATGACAGGTTTCCCTCTCAGCTTCTTGTTTGTCTCACCACATTTCATAGAGAACTCTCTTTCTCTGCCATCAGTAAGACAATAATACTATTCTAATAATGGAAGACAACAGGCCCCCTGCTTGTCTGCCCAGCACTACTATAAAGAGGAAGAGTTTGTGGCAAAAGGGGGGAATTACTGCCGATGTTCCCAACAATTGCTGCCAGACTTGAAAAAGTAGCCAGAAATGTTGACATTTATCTGAAATCTCTTGATTGTTTACATGCTGAAAATTTGACTTTTAAAAATACACTGTATGGGCCAAACAGAATACTTTTACAGGCCAGATTCAATCTGTGCTGTCACTTGTGAAACGTGATTTAGAGAATGTAATGCTTCGGGCCTCCAGTGCTACGCCCTTGGGACTCAACAGTGCTCTCCTCTTACCTGAGCAAGAAGGCAAGCAATATTGTTGTAATTGTTATTATTTCTTCACACTCATATTATGATAAAGGTTTGCAGTGTTTTCTTAAAGCTCTACTGAAAACATAAGGAGAAGTATCCTTAGCCAATATTTTAAGTTTCCCTGCTTCTTTTAAGTCCCTCCAGTACCCATGGCTTCCAAAATCCTGATTTCCAACTGCTTTTCTCAGTTTATTATCATTTCCTATGTTTATAGAGCGTTTGGATGACTGGCTCCAATGTATCTTAACTAAAAGCACTTACAACATTCAGGTCATAAATTAGACTTGCAGTTTCTAAATGAATTTTGACTCGGGCGTTTAACCTACCTGTGAATTTTATAACACTTTCCCATCAAAAAAGGAAAAATATAAACTGTTGAAAGATGATTGCTAGTTATTCAGCCGCATGTGGTAGTACGCTTAAAGATTTTATTTTCCTCAGAAACTACTACTACTTATAAAGCTCATCCATCATATGTAATGAGAGCTGTCAGGAATATTTAGTGAGAAATAGCTGCTTGATATGCTAATAGCAGCCCCTCAGTGAATTCATTTTGTTCTGCTTCTTGACATTAATGGTTTTCATAATCTAATGAATGATGTGTGCAATAGAAGCAAGGCCACAGGGAAAGATCATATAAAGTTAAAGTAGGGAAAATCTTTATCAGTATTTGCATCCATTTAGTAGAATGCATTTTAAATATATCCATATTTATCTTGACTTTTACCGATTTCTACTTGAAGATAGGGCTTGGAATTAGGGATTCTAGTCTACTCACTGCCAGTTTGCCTTCCCTAATGGTGCAGTTGCTTTGGCTTCTTATTTAGTCTGGTTAGTAAAAATGCTCATGAGGAGTGATTTCTTATATCCTCAGAAGTACATGAGAATTTTGAGTCCTTAAGATGCTACTGATTTACAAGCAAAAAGCAGTTGGAACCATGGAAGTGCTGATGCAATCAATAATAATTTGATTGGTTAAATCAGGAGTGCCGTTCTGAGCTCTCTATTCTCTAGGGCTATGTGTGTGATTAATTTATATGAACCTCCTTTGCATCATGGCTTTAAAAATAGGATAGATGCACATTTGTCAGGGACAGTTAAGTTGGGTGCTGCCTGAGAGTAGAGATGTAAATGACCTCTGAAGGTCCCTTCCAGTCTTGTGATTTTATGAACCTATAGTAATCAAAGTGGAGTCACCCAAATCAGAACTTAAGAAAGCATTGTATGTGCTTATAAGGTTACATATATATACATGACTGAAGTCAAGGGAGTCGCTAACATTCCTCAGCAGGTTTCAATTCCATTTTTTAAAACAAGGTATTTAAAATAAATATTTAAATGTAGGTATTAACATATTTTAAACTCTAATAACAACAAATTATATATTTTTTTAGCTAATGAAGGACTGACAGATTTGAAGTACTATTTTTTTATTTTGCTAGATCTGTTATCTTGTATGAGCTGGATTGCTGTAAAGAAACAGCATACTTTTAAAAATATATGTATAAGAGGAATCTTAATTCTGTGGTTAGAAAAGAAAGGGACTCTTTTTCTAAGTAGAGGAAAAAAAAATTTTACCACACTAAATGTCCAGGTTTTTAATAAAGCAAGTGAACAGAACTCATAGGCTTCATAGGGCTAATTAATTTACTGATTATCATGCTTTTTTTGTGGCCAATCACTTTTTTTCTCTTTCTGTTCTACAACAGACTTTGTGTTTGCAGACAGCAGTTTTGAAATTGGGAAGTAAGTAGTAACTGATTTCATATTGATCTGATTTTATGTCCTCTGGTTGCAGAGCATGTGGTTATGTTTTACACAACCAACTACCTTGTGAACACTTAAGTTGTCTGCATCATCTCTGAATGCCCCTGGGCCAGAATGTCTTGGTCAGAAGGCAGGACTGCCAGCTGTGTGATATTGTCCCTTCCGTTCTCCGTACTGCAGTTTCCTCAGGGTGTGAGGTGGGGATTATAACCTTTGTCAAGTGGTTGCCATGAGATTTCAAAAGAGAAAAGTACTTAGAACAGAGCCTTACATCTTGGTCCTCAGAGTATGTTGGCTATTTTTACTCATTTAACAAATATTCAACGAATGCCTACTAAGGTGCTCTTCTAGTCATGCGGACACCACAAAAAGCAAAAGATAAAAATCCCTGATTTCATAAAATTTATACTCTTAGAGTCTTAGAGCATTTATTATTCTTAAATGATGTGACAGGGTATTAAAATAAGTGTGCAGTAGTGTTTACTAACCAGGTGAATGAGTGAATGGATAAATGAGCGAATGACTAAATGAATACCTAAATCCGTGGCCTACTTGCTCTTCGTGTTTCCCAGGCAGAGTGAACAAACATAAAACGGAGGTTAACTCACAGTAGGGACAATAAGTTAAATAGTCCTAGAAATAGGCTACTCATCTGGCAACCATGCTTATTCATGGGTGTCACAAAAAGCCAGATTGGAAAGTGCCACATTAAGAAGGGCTGGTTGTGAGCCCTTCAAAATGTCTTTTCAGTGTATAGAGGAGTACATAAATCTCTGCACTTGCACTTGTAACTTACTAGGGAATGAGAGATCAAGGACTTCTAGTAAGCTTTTGGTCCAAAAATACTCTTCCCTCATGAATGTCTGCAAATGCACTGTTAGTAAGACCTCCCTTGGTTTTACTAGTGGATGGATATTCAGTTGTCCATATATCATTTGCTGAAGAAGCTATACTTCCCCCATTGGATTATCTTGAGACTCTTGTCAAAAATAAATATAAAGGTTTAGCTCTAGACTCTCAGTTCTGTTCCATTGGTCTGTATTTGTTTTTTTCCACTGCTCTGTGGTTACCTTTTTGCCAGTACTACAATCTTGATTATTAATAGTTTTATAGAAAGTTTTGAAATTAAGGAAGTCATCAAAATTTGTTCTTCTACAAGATTATTTTGGCTAGTCTGGGTCCCTTGTGTTTCCATGTGAATGTTAGGATCAGCATGTTAATTTCTGCAAAAATGCCAACTCTGTCATGGGGATTGTGTTGAATCTGTGGTATTACCGACTTAATAATATCAATCCTTCCAATTCAGGAACATAGGGTGTCTCTACATCGTTTTTATGTTTTCTCTAATTTCAATAATGCCTTACAGATATCAGTGAAATCTTGTACTCTTTGTGTTAAGTTTGTTCCTAGCTACTTTATTTGTTTTCATATTATTGTAAGTGGAATTTTTGGATTAACTTCACTTTTGGATTATTTATTACTAGTGTATTTATATACAGTTGATTTTTATATGTTGCTGTTGTATCCTATAATCTTTCTGAAATCATTTAATAGTTCTAATTTGTGTGGGTGGGTGTATACATGTGTGTATGTGTGTGTATTCCTTGGGATTTTCTGTACACATGACAATGTATAGAGATAATTTTACCTTTTCCTTTCCAATTTAGATGATTTTTGTTTCTTTACTAATTTTTAAAAAAATATGAACATCACCCAAACTTCTGTGAGACATTAACACATTTAGGCACCATTTAATGGTATTGATTTTATTAGTTCTTCCTAAAGGCAGAGGTAAGAGACTATTTCCAAATTACATTATGAAAAAGAGTCAGTGAAAAAAGAAGCAAGGGTACGGGTGAGCTACCTAGCTTAACTTTACTCTTTCATCTGGCAGGTACCCTGTTTCTTGATTACATAGTCTCACTTTCTGTCTCTAGAGAAATTGGGAGGTATGGCAGATCTCAGTGTTCATCTTTTACTAGAAGTTTACAAAAGAGGGATTTATGAGTAGGTTTGATTACTAATTTGTAGACCTTATCCATTCTATCAACAGATTTAATTGGTGTTTCCATTTTCAATAAGAAGTGCCAACTCATGTAAGACAGTTAAATCTGTTTTTCAAATCATAATTCTGAGTCACTACATCAACTCTATGAAATATAAATCTATCACATTTACTACATTCACTTCATCCATGAATTATGTATTTCAGTTGAGAAAGTAATTAAGTTTGCTTGACATGATTTACTTTTTTACAAATGCACTGGGTTCTTTGCTCATGTTTTCATTATATTTCCCTCATTTGTAGTTATTTTGGTTAGTGGTTTATGAATGATGTCACAAGAGATTGAAAGTTGGCTTATAGGCGGCCTAAGAATTTTTAGAGAAGGTTAGCAATGAGCTTCTTCTAGCTCATTATAGTTCCCTTAATTAATTTCTTTTCAATGTAATAGATCATGCAACAATTCTGAAAATCACATTAACTGATTTTTCTTAAAGACTGAATAGAAAATATTTAAAATTTAGTATTACATAAATATTACATTTTTCTGACTCTATGAATACCCATCTTTATCAGTATGCCTAAGTTTCTAAATCATTAAGTGGATAATACATTTTGGATTTGTCTTGGATTATATCTCACTCATGTATCATTTAAGTCTCTTTCATATTCTGATATGGCAAAACAAAATCAAATTATTAGGATGAATTATTGGATGACTGTTATATATAAGGCATATAGGATATAATTTCTTCCTATGAAGAGGTTAAATTACCAATTTCATCTTTAAAAATGCTCAACGTATTTTATTCCTTTATTTTTTTGAATGGATTATGTTATAATGTCTTCAGAGTCACCGTTTATTTTATTGTAGTGTAGTCCTAATGCAAATCAATTTTACCATTCCAAATATACAGTTTTATTTCCTTCTTGACCTTTTTATTATGAACTATTTTAAACATATATAAAAATAAACTGAAGACTATAATGTACTTCCCTATGTCTATCACAGAGCTTTAATAATTATGATCTCCTGGCCATTGTTTTCTCATATGTACTTTCACTCATTTCTCCCTCTCCTGTAGTAGTTTTTTTTTTAATTTTTACTTTTTATAAACATATTTTTATCCCCAGGGGTACATGTCTGTGAATCGCCAGGTTTACGCACTTCACAGCACTAACCATAGCACATACCCTCCCCAATGTCTATTACTGCACCCCCCTTTCCCGACCCCCTCCCCCCAGCAACCCTCAGTTTGTTTTGTGAGATTAAGAGTCATTTATGGTTTGTCTCCCTCCCAATCCCATCTTGTTTCTTTTCCTCTTTTTCTACCCCCCTAGTCCCCCATGTTGCATCTCCACATCCTCAAATCAGGGATATCATATGATAGTTGTCTTTCTCTGATTGACTTATTTCACTAAGCATGATACCCTCTAGTTCCATCCACATCTTTGCGAATGGCAAGATTTCATGTTTTTGACGGCTGCATAGTATTCCATTGTGTATATATACCACTTCTTCTTTATCCATTCATCTGTTGATGGACATCTAGGCTCTTTCCATAGTTTGGCTATTGTAGACATTGCTGCTATAAACATTCGGGTGCACGTGCCCCTTCGGATCACTACATTTGTATCTTTAGGGTAAATACCCAGTAGTGCAATTGCTGGGTCATAGGGTAGTTCAATTTTCAACTTTTTGAGGAACCTCCACGCTGTTTTCCAGAGCGGTTGCACCAGCTTGCATTCCCACCAACAGTGTAGGAGGGTTCCCCTTTCTCCACATCCTCGCCAGCATCTGTCATTTCCTGACTTGTTAATTTTAGCCATTCTGACTGGTGTGAGGTGATATCTCATTGTGGTTTTAATTTGTATTTCCCTGATGC
>PISX010032437.1:0-15954 GCA_004024625.1 Mellivora capensis
CTCGGTGACAGAGAGCCAGAAATCCAAAGGCCATATATGGTCGTGGCCATTCAGGCGGGAACCCTCTCTATGCTTTGCTGCCACATGAAAAAGACCAGTGTCTTTTTATAGTGTGGTTTACAGACAAGGTTAAGTTGCAGACTGATTTTCAAAGTCTGGAGTGTTGTTCCATGACCTTTGCCATTGATAGTGTCGATATCTTTCCCTCTCCATTTTTCTTATGATCCTGTCAGTCTGTGAGAGCAGAATAAGTTGCAAAACAGCTGATGTGAGAGGCTTGCGGCGTGGCTCTGGCGGCTAGGAAGGGTGGTTTGGTCACCCAGCCACGTAAGCCCAGATTTTTGGTCCACATTTTTGGGTGTTCAATTCCTGCCTTTGTTCAATACAGTTCCTTCCTCTGAAACTTTTCTGGGAGTTTCACACATTCAACGTTGAGCTGATAGATGGTTTCATCTCCTTGAACCAGTCTCTCAGTTTTGACAGTGGGTCACTTCAGTCAAATTCACTTCAGGAGGCGGCGATGCAGGTGTGTTCTCAAAGTTAAGCCTCTGCTTCAAATGATCAGGTAATAAATAAGAGGCAAATCAGGGGCACCTGGATGGCTCAGTCAGTTGAACACCGGACTCTTGGTTTCAGCTCGGGTCATGATCAGGGTCCTAGAATAGAGCCCACATGTCGGGCTCCACTGTCAGAGGGGAGCTCGCTTGAGACGCTCTCTCTCCTTCTGCCCCTCCTCCCGCTTGCTGTCTCTCTTTCTAAAATAAACTCTTTTTTAAAGATTTTTTTTAAATTTATTTATTTGACAGATAGAGATCACAGGTAGGCAGAGACGCAGGCAGAGAGAGAGGAGGGAAGCAGGCTCCCCGCTGAGCAGAGAGCCCGATGCGGGGTTTGATCCCAGGACCCTGAGATCATGACCTGAGCTGAAGGCAGAGGCTTTAACCCCCTGAGCCACCCAGGCACCCATAAAATAAGTTCTTTTTAAAAAAGAGTCAATTCTATGGCAATAGAAGCAAAATCATGGTTAATGATTGGATCAAAGTATAAACCAGTTTCTGAGTTCTGAGGGTAGCCAGTGGAGAGAATTTCTAGATGTTGCTCTTAAAGCATCTGTAGACAGAGTAAGAGTAGGTAGTGGCAGTCTGATAGATTTTCTTGGCTTGTAGTTTGAGTGTCCCTGGTGATGTTTTTGAGTGGCCCAGAGAGACACAGACACGAAGATTGTCTCTACACGAGCTGTTGTGATGATCTCTCTGAAGTGTCCATCAGGTCATTCATATGAAATTTGCAGGGCTTCAGGAAAAAAGGGTACTTTTAGTGATCCAATGATTCCAAGTTCCAAGGGTGGGAAAAAATGGAAAACGTTAGTTTGGAGAATTGTAGTCAGGCTTTGGAGGAAACTAGAAGAAATTAGGATCTAGTCCCGTTTATAGGGAACCCTATCAGAATCTAATATCCGCAGAGGCGTGTTACTGAAACACTATTTTTTCTCTATAATCACCCTCCTTTTTACCAAGGATGGCCAAGTTAAGACCAATTTATTTGCGAAATCTAGTTGTTTTTGTTTTTTTAACTTGGCCTGATTATTAAATGCTCTAAGTCATAAGCTTAAGAGAAAAAAAGTTTCCTAGGATTCCTTACTAATTAAAGTTCCCAAACATCTGTTTTCTTTATCCTGTTAATTCATCATGAATTTATTGTCTCTTTGTCTGCAGTGTAGAAAAGCTGCCTGCCTTGCTTACAGACTCAGATGTAAGTATCAGGCGGTTTTTCCAAGGGGCTTGATTGGCTCCATAAAGTCTGCCTGAGTTCTTTAAAGCAGTCTGGTCATATCTGAGCCTGTGCATGTCTCCTTTTGAATATGACATTTCAGTCAAAGCCTTGGTAATATAATAAGTGTTTCCAATTGTGTCCTGTTACAAGGAGAGCAGATTCTTATTAAATTTATGCAAATAAACATATAAGAAAATATAAAAATACTCACTGGAAGATTTTAAATTCTGGACAAGATAAATATTTCACCTTATTCACAAAGGTGTATTTTATCCAATTGCTATGAGTCATAGCTTAAAAGAAAATCGCTTCTTTAATACTGGAAAAAAAAACATTTAATAAATCAGCAGTGTCTCAAACAAAAAATTTATAAAATTATAATCATCCTCTATTCATTCAGTCGCAAATTATTAATTCTTGTTTTGCTTGAATCCAAATCTTCCATTAGTTCCAGAAATTCCTACCCAGTTCGGTTTTATGGTCTGAAGGTTATCAGAAACCTATACTCAAAAGTTCTTTCCATCAGTCTCACTGTAGATGAAGCACATTTGCAGGAAGATTTTGTAAAAGCGTCTGAGTAAACCTATAATTGTCTATAAATGATAAAAGACTTTAAAACGGCCATGATTAAAGACCTGATGAGCGATCATTACAATGTAATTGACAAGGAAATTGGTTATTTCTGTGACACACAACAGTTCAAAGTAAAAATATATCAGGACATATCAGATTTCTAGGAGTTTCATACAGTTTCTAGAACACTTACTTTAATAACACTCTGTGTAAATATAATCTAGGAGTGCTTAGTATCACCTACTTGACAATGCCTCCTATGTAATTTAACATACCAAATAAGCCAAATTAGTGTAATAGCCCCCTTTTTTTTATAAAGAGACCAAATCTCTTGAAAATGTTGCAGGGATCCTCTGGAATATTGTAGTTATATTGTGGTCAAATACTTCATTTTAGAATTTGACTTTGGAAAGTTTGTGTTAAAAAAATAAAAAATATTTGAACATTTGATTAAATAGGATCATAGATCATTATGCAACAATATTTATCTATTCAACTGAAGTGATAATAAAAGGTTTACGTTGGTTTGGTTTTTTTTTTAAGAAAAGTAAGTTTTTATTCCCTCGTTTCACAAATAAAGTGGGCTGAGTTGGTTGCTTTTTTGGTGATTAGTCAAGGAGACCAAATCCTGTATCCTCATCCGACTCTTCTGAATCCTCCTTGGCTTCAGCCTTGGCTGGGGCTGGGGCAGCAGCAGAGACAGCGGTGGTGAAAACAGCCATGGGAGCCCCAGCCACGAATGCAGATGGATCAGCCAAGAAGGCCTTTTTAGCAAATGGGAAGGTGTAATCGGTCTCCACAGACAAAGCCAGGACCTCCTTGTGCCTGTTGATGGCAGAACGGGGCACTGATGCAACAGCTGGGTGACCTATCTGCAAACACGCTCACTGCAGACACCCTCCAGGAAGCCAGAGTGCTGTTCCCTCTGTGATGTCAAGCACTTCAAGGTTGTAGATGTTGCTGTAGTCAAACACCTGCTGGATGAGCAGCCCAAAGGAGAAGAGGGCATCTCCTCTTCATAGTTCAGCATGCTCAGCTGTCATTCACTAGCTCCACAGCCTTAATCAGCTGTGCCTCACTCAGGAGTTCAATGGTGCCCCTGGAGATTTTAGTGGTGATGTCGAAAGTCTGGAAGAAGGTCTTCTCCAGCCCCAGACCAGTGTGGTGGGCTGCCACAGTGACTTCACTGGGACTAGGGCACCAGCACAGGCGGCAGCTGGCACCTTATTGGTTGGAAGCATGTTCCTGCTTCTCAGTGAGGTCCTCCTTGGTGAACCCAAAGCCCACATTCACCCAGATACGAGGCACTAGTTCCTCCAGAGCTAAGTTGTTCTCCAGATGCCCTTGGATGGTCTTGAACATCATGGTGTCCTTGCCCATCAGCGCCACAGCCTTCCCATGGAGGGACATGCAGATCTGCTGTGTCTCCTTGGAACCCACGTTGTCTGCTCCACAATGAAGCATTTGGATGATCATTTTGAATGATCTTAAGGAAGTAGTTGGATTTCCAGGTCATTCTGTCTCCTGGGCATCATGGTGGTGAATCAGGGACTGCCATGCAGGGTTGAAAAACGATGTCACTCTCACAATGACACCTGGAGAAAGGAGGGCCAACAGTAAAAGATTTTAAAGACAAATGCAGAAGGTTACACAGTTGTGAACAAAATTCAGGTCTTTTAAAAAATATTTTATTTATTTATTTAACAGAGAGAGCGGGAGAGCACAGCAGGAGGAGGAGTAGAAGGACAGGGAGAAGCAGGCTCCCCATTAAGCAGGAGGGAGCCCAATGCGGCTCAATCCCATGACCCTGGGATCATCATCTGAGCTGAAGGCAGACACAGCCATCTGAGCTACCCAGGTGCCCCCAAATTCAGCTATTTTAATATTAAGACTCAGTTTTCTTGAGTAGTCTGATAAAGACAAACATTAGAAGTTTGTATATCTAGACCATTGGCCTTCACCTCAAATGCAAGGAAAAACTTTGCTTATAATTTTTTTGTCATAGCATACCAATAATCTAAGAAAATTTTTTGTCCTTTTTTACAGAGAAAAAAACTAAGTTCTAATTTTGCATCTGTTTCCTTTTGATATTAAAACTCATTCTTCAATAAAACCTTAAAGAAAATCTATTTTGGCATGGCTTGTGAGAATCCGGGCAGGGTTTTTTGTTTGTTTCAATGGCAGTGTTTGGATGGCACCACTTCATAAGGTCCTTCCTAGGGAGGTGACAGCACATGCTTTCTTCTAACGACCTTGATGTCTACCTGGTCTGGTTGAAAGGTGTGGCAAGCCTCATCAATTGGTGGAGGTCATGCCTCTTTTACCTGTTGGTGATGTGCTTCAGGTAGACGAGGTAGTCCCTGTCTAGAGTTAGTCATAACATCGTGTTTTTCACTTATTCCATGAATGGAAGGCTTAGAGATGTCAGTAGGCTTTGACAACAAGACACTATTTCAAAAGAGATTGATCCATGTCTCCTATTTGGTGCATTCTGGGTCCTAATAAGGGTCAGAGTTAATGTTGCTGGCCATTCATGCTTAATTTCTTGGTAGTTTCCTACAGTTCTTCTCATGTCTAGACTTTTACATTTCTTTTGCCTTAATGATTGAGGATGACATAGGGTATGAAGTTTTAACATGTACCCAAGAGTTTTTGCAAGCGGGTGGCTTATCTCTGTTATCAGACGAGTTCTTTTTTTCTGACTTAATCCATAAAGGAATGGCAAAATGAGGAATGGTCTCAGGTATTAATTTCTTTCTTACTGCTGTGGCATCAGCATATCTAGTCAGAGAGCATCAGCTCATCCATTAAGCATACAGACAATGACGAAAGAGTGAGAGTAGCCCCAGGCTAGGGACAAATCTATAAAATCCATCTGAAGGGGGCCTAGGAGGACTTCTTGGGGTATGCTTATTATTTCTGGGACTCTACTGACATTTACAAGTAGTGCACTGGGAAATAATCTGGTCAGGAATGTTGTAGATGCTAAGGCAAAAACAATTCTATTAGGTCCAAATTATCTTTACACGTGTGTCCAATTTGGTGGGAGGTAAGTACAAGCCAAATGGTTAAAAGAAAAGGATGCTCTAGGGAGTCCATGTGACCCACGATATAATCCATCTGATGGTTGTTTGGCACCTTTTATATCCAACTGTCTTTGGAAGACTACGGGACATTTGTTGGATAATTAATGGTGTCAGTCTGGGATAAAGGTAGGGTTAACAACTGGGTGGAGAGAGGATCAGAAGGTCTGCCTGGGGTGGGTTCTTAGCAGCTCTGGCAGCCCTAGCATTTTCTAAAGGTATAACATCAGCTTGCTCAATACGGGCTGAGCAGTGAAAAATGACGATTTTAGAAGGGCGGTGGAGAGCTGTAATAGGTCCTCGGTTGTAATCTCACCAACAATGGGAGTGAGATGATGGAGTGTTCGTTAAAAGAGCTTGTTTGTAAGGGATCTGTCACCATGTAGAGAGGGGCTGTGTTTTAGGAACGTGTAAGAGAGCAGCCACCAAGTGGGGACACACAGGCGGCTAAGGGAGCTTGAAATCAGAGTGTTGGCTTTGTCAATCAAGTCAGCAGATGCGACCTCACAAGCATGGGGGCATCCTGGATGCCAGCAGGTCTGCTGGGCACAAGAAATATGCGACTGCTGCATCCGAGAGGCCCAAGTTTGTCCCGGAATTTCATGACAGTATCAATGAAATGGCTTGTCAAAATGAGGTAAGCTGAGAGCTGGGGGTGGACAGCTCCAGTGTTAAAGCTTCAAAGGAGGTGAACGCCTCTGGTGTCCAGGAACTAGGCTCTGGATTGATGTCTGATTGAAGAGCATGCAAAGGTTTCTCAAAAATTGCAAAATTAGGAACTCTTTTGAGGCAATAGCTAGCTGCCTCTAAAAATTTACTTAACTGTGTTTTCATTTTGGGGAGAGGGATGGACAAAATTGACACAAGATGTGGAGTGAGATTTTGAATGCCGTGAGGTATCTCCTAAAAGGTCTCATCATCCTAAATAGATAACAGTCTCCGCACTCTCAAGTTTAGGTGTAGCAGGTTTATGGCCTCACTCAGCTAGTGCCTTCAGAGAATGAAGGAGTGCATTACAGCTCCCAGCTTCGTTTAATTATAATCTAAAACGCCAATATACATTGTACCAGAGGGAGTCTCGGGTAAAGCTTATAGCATCTAGGTGGGTTTTAAGGACTTGGTGAAATATTAAGGAAGACTCACAATATCCCTTGGAGTATGCAAATCCAGGTTAATTGTCTCTATTTTATTTCATTTTATTTTTAATTTAAATGTTAGTTAACATACAGTGCAATATTGCTTTCTGAAGTAGAATTCAGTGATTCACCACTTACATAGAACGCCCAGTGCTCATCACAAGTGCCCTCCCTAATCCTCATTACCCATCCAGCCCATCTCCCACCTACCTCCCTCCATCAACCCTCAATTTGTTTTTTGTCGTTCTGAGTCTCTTATGGCTGGTTTCCCTCTCTCCTCCCCCCACCTTCTTGTATGCTCATCTGTTTTCTTTCTTAAATTCCACATATGCATGAAATTATACGGTACTTGTCTTCCTCTGACTTATTTCACTTAGCATAATACTCTCAAGCTCAATCAATGTCATTGCAAATGGCAAGATTTCATTCTTTTTGATGGCCGAGTAATATTCCATCGTATATGTATACCACCTCTTCTTTATCCATTGATCAGTCAACATTTGGGCTCTCATGGACATTTGGGCACTCTCCATAGTTTGGCTGTTGTCGATAGTGCTGTTAGAAACAGCAGGGTGCATGTACTCTTTGAATCTGTACTTTAATATCCTTTGGATAAATACCTAATAGTGCAACTGCTGGGTCATAGGGTAGCTCTATTTTTAACTTTCTGAGGGGCCTCCACAGTGTTTTCCAGGGTGGCTGCGTCTGTTTGCATTCCCACCAACAGTGCAAGGGGGTCCCCCTTTCTCTGCATCCTTGCCAACACCTGTCATTTCCTGTGTTGTTAATTTCAGCCATTCTGACAGGTGTGAGGTGCTATCTCATCATGGTTTTAATTTGTGTTTCCCGGGTGATGAGGGATGTTGAGCATCTTTTCGTGTGTCTGTCAGCCATCTGACATCTTCTTTGGGAAAATGTCTATTCATGTCTTCTGCCCATTTCTTAACTGGAATATTGTTTTTGGATGTTGAGTTTGATAAATTCTTTATAGATTTCAGTAATTGTTTCTCTTTAAACGTGAAGCACAAGAAACCAGGGGTCGGGGTGCAGTAGGATTGAAAAGGAAGCTGCGCAGAGGTCATCTCTGTAAACCAGGCTGCATCAGCAGGAATGACGAAGAATTTCCGTTGGACTGGGAGCCACAGGGTGCCGAGGAATTATCGAAGAGATTATGGCCCTTAGGTCCTATACATTGGTGGATTTGGTTTCCCTCTGAGTTTTACAAATTTGCCTTCTTTCTTTATGAGCAAGACTGGGGTGCTACAGGGTAGGGTGCTGTGTTTCAAGAGAGATTCTGTTGCAGGGTTAGTCCCTGCTCTGAATCTCTGGAGACAGTGTGCTGAGCCACGGAAGAAGAGGGGGGGCTCCTCTCCCAAGAAATGCGCACGGGCCCCCACTTCCTAACAACCCAATTTCATTCACGTGTGCGGTCCCAAGACTGACGGGCGCATCTTTTAAAGACCCCTCCTCTTCAGAAGAGTTTTATATCAGGATGAGCTTCCAGTAAAGAAAGCAGGAATCTGGGTGCCTGGGTGGCTCAGTGGGTTGAGCCTCTGCCTTCAGCTCTGGTCATGATCTCAGGGTCCTGGGATCGAGTCCCGCATCGGGCTCTCTGCTCAGCGGGGAGCCTGCTTCCCCCTCTCTCTCTGCCTGCCTCTCTGCCTGCTTGTGATCTCCGTCTGTCAAATAAATAAATAAAATCTTAAAAAAAGAAAAAGAAACCCAGCTCCTGAGCTTCTGTTTGAAGTTTTATGGTAGGTTCCCCGGTGTGACAGAGTACTGGCTGACCCAGTCATTGAAGGGGGAATTGTCCCTCAGGAGAAAGATGAATTTTTTTCAGGGTTATGTGACTGAGGGGCATTGTTTCTTATACTTTTCTTTTTCTTAAGTGCATGATCATTTCTCTTCCCATGACCTGCTTTTTTTGCAATAACAGGGAGATCTCTGAGGGAGCTTTGAGTCATCCTCAGGCATGCTTTTGCCTTTCCAAAATTCAGGTTGTAAAAGCAAGACTTGCTGCTTTTAGTTCCTTTTTTTTTTTTTTTAGTTTATTTATTTTTTTTAGCTTTTTTGTTTGTTTATTTGTTTATTTATTTGACAGACAGAGATCACAAGTAGGCAGAGAGGCAGGCAGACAGAGATAGGAGGAAGCAGGCTCCCCATTGAGCAGAGAGCCCGACGCGGGGCTCAATCCCAGGACCCTGAGATCATGACCCAAGCTGAAGTCAGAGGCTTAACCCACTGAGCCACTCAGGCGCCCCTAGTTCCTTTTTTTTTTTTGGTCAGCTTTCTGGCAAGCTATTTTCAAAGTAGCAGCTGCCTCCCTTGTTAATACTTAGCAGTTGTCCTGTCCAAATGACCATACTACTGTGGATTTGTCTTTTTTTTTTTTTAAGATTTTATTTATTTATTTGACAGACAGAGATCACAAGTAGGCAAGAGAGGCAGGCAGGGAGAGAGAGGAGGAAGCAGGCTCTCCGCGGAGCAGAGAGCCCGATGTGGGGCTCGATCCCAGGACCCTGGGATCATGAGCTGAGCCGAAAGCAGAGGCTTTAACCCACTGAGCCACCCAGGCGCCTCTGGATTTGTTTTTTAATATCAGGGAGAAAATTTCCCACTGATGCAGAAATTAGAAGATTTCTATGTTCTGGAGCTCCCAGCTTGAAAACAGTGTGCCTTTTTAAGTTTCTATAAAATGCTTCACAATTGCAGTCCTCTTCTTTATGAGTGTGTATTTCAAACTTAGACCAACTCACTTGGGAAGAACAGCCTTCGTCCACTGTTAACCCTTGAACAGTTGAGCTCGTCCTTGGCTCTGGCCTTCTGTTTCCCATTGGGGTGGGGGAGGGAGTTTGGCCTGCCTGGTATCTGCCATATACTCCTGGGCTGGAAGGATTCCCCTCAGTAGCCAGTGAAGACCTCTGCCAGTTGCATTGTAAAAAGCTACTAATTTTTTAAATTCTTCTCTAAATTGGTAAGATCCTCTGAGAGCAGAAGTAAAGGGACTTTATAATTTAAAGGGTCTGTTGCTGTCCAGGGGACATGAATTCCTTGCAATGGGTGCCTCATCAAGGACGGTCCCTAGGAAGGCCTGAGACTGGCGGGAGCTTGCTGACAAAGTGCTGAGGAGATGAAGAATTATCAGGCCCTGCAAGACAGGCTCCATTGCCTTCTTGGGGCTCCTGCGAGATTTCTTTCTTTTTTTTCTTTTTTTTTTTTTTTTTAATTTATTTGTCAGAGAGAGAGGGAGAGAGAGAGAGCGAGCACAGGCAGAGTGGCAGGCAGAGGCAGAGGGAGAAGCAGGCTCCCTGCCGAGCAAGGAGCCCGATGTGGGACTCGATCCCAGGACGCTGGGATCATGACCTGAGCCAAAGGCAGCCGCTTAACCAACTGAGCTACCCAGGCGTCCCTAGATTTCTTTCTTGACATTCAGCATTTACATGTGTAAACCATGTCTCGCCGGCCAGGAGATCCGGCTGAGGTTCTCTCTATCAATCTTATAAAGAAAAGAATAGTTAAACAAGCAGCTGGCTGTTTCGGTGTTTTCCTTGGGAAAGTTGGAGTTTTAGGATAGAAGGAGACTGACTGAGGGGCTGGGGGTGCGTTTTGAAGGGAAAGGTTTCAGACCAGGGGCCCAGACATCCAAACGACCTTCTGGAGGGTCGGGGACAGAGAGGTGGGGATAAAGGGGAATAGAAGAAGGGAATGTCGGTCAGATGAAGTTTTTAGTTCTTGGTCTAATTGTTTTTTCTTTTGTTAAGAGAGTCCTTATACGTGTTTGTGTTTTCTTTTCATTTCGATCCTCCCATAAATAGCGATAAGGCAGCTGCTAAGAAGAAGAGCTCTCCTGAGACATGTTCTAAATATAGGTGTTTCTCTAATCTGAAAGATGTGCCGTCTGCTCCTAATGAGCGGGATCCTCATTAGGATATTTAATCTCAAGTGCCTCAGCCTAGTAAGCCTCTTTACCACAGGACTCCCAGGCAACTCCCCAGGCTGAGAATAAATATTTACCATGGACGCAAAGACATCGCGGATGGCGGTGAGAGGAGGGGTCCTCACTGAAAACTTTATGGGGTCCTAGTCATGGAGGGGTCTCCACAGTTTTGTGAGTTTTAGCATCAGGAACTCTACTGGGTTCTCAAAGTGAATATTTGGAAAAAGAAAAACAAAGTCTCTTCCTACATCTGGCAAACCTACTCTGGTCTTCTTTGAATAAGGAAATAAATATCTTCCCTAGTTTTACACAAAGGCATTCTTCTCATCACAGTAGACAAATGTGGAAGGAAATCAATACGGGTTCATGCCAAGGCCCTTTTCTTCCTCCTAACCCAATGATAACACATTCTTTACTCTCTGGATTCACTTTCATGTCATATAATCTCATCACCTCCTTTTTTCTATAGAAGGAAAAGAAAGAAACAAAACAACAATATGGAGGAAAGTGGGGGATGGTGGGTGGGTCTATTAAGTGAGTCTGTGTATCAGTCTGAGTTCTCTGGAGAAACAGAACCACTAGGACCCACACACAGAGGCACACAAACAGACACAGAGACGCGGACACACACAAAACTATGTCACAATTTTGAGGCAGAGTTCCTTCTTCCCCCAGAAATCCCAGATTTGCTCCTAAGACAGCCAACTGATCGGTGAGGCTGGAGGGGTTCAGGACACTCTCCTCCACAATGTACCGCGTGGACATGCGGGTTATTTTCAGCTGAGGGCACTTCAGAAGCAGCGGAGGCGGGAAGGGCTCTCTGACATCCCCTTTCCAAAAGCAGGTCATAGCATTTCCCCCAAGAAGGGGGTTCTCTCCCCTGAGAAAGGAACCAGCAAGAGAACATTCTGATCACCAGAGTCCGGGAGTCCACACTGAACCGCCATCTGTGCAAACACACTTCCCAAATAACACCGGTCTTCCCCTCCTTCTGCCTCCTGCCCCCACAGGTGTCTCCTCGTCCTTTCCCACAACTTACTGCCCTTTGTCTTGTTATTTCTCTACAGATGTGTCATTTCTGTCTGGAAGGTCTAGGAGCTTCTGTCTTTGGTCACTTCTTTGGGTCTTCCTTCTCTCATGAAGTCTTCCAGGTGCATATAAAACCCCAATAAAACTTGTATATTTTTTCCTGTGAATCTACCTTATGTCAGTTTAATTCTTAGACCAGGCCAGAGATCCTAAGAGAGTGGAGGAGGACTTCCCACCCCTCTCCCACAAGTTCACCATAGTATGGAAAGAAATCTTCTTTATCTGAAGTGAACTGGTGATCAATTTTAATCACGTCTACACAGGGACTTCACAGCAAGTTCCAGAAAGGTGTTGACCAAAGAGCTGGGCACCACAGCCTCCCGAAGTTGACACTTGAAGTCAACCATCAGAGTCTGAAGTACAAACAGGGAAAGCTGACCAAGCAAGCTATGATGTTGGGTGAAAAAGGCATTTTACAAACATATGATGTGGTACAACTTTTGTGAATTAAGGGGGAAAAAAGCACAAAACAAACAACGTGTGCTCTTAGGTAAAGGAAAAGGAACAGGACGACTAATCGCCCTACGTTCATGGCTCTGGTCACTTGCCTCAGGCAGGGAAATGTGGGCTGGAGAAATTGAGAACCAAAAGGGGACTCTGTTTTTCCTTCACGCTTGACTCAACACTGTGAGAATGTATTCACGTGAAAGTTGTGTACGTCATTTATTAATTCAGTCAGGCAGCAGAATTTGTGTGTCTCCCGGTGTTGGGGCCTGTCTGGCTGCTGAGGACAGGAAACAAAAATCCTTGATGTCGGTGCAGATTCAGGGCCGATGTGTGGAGACACGCAACAGCCACGTGCAACACGCACAGTGGAACAGTATGTCAGCTGGAGACAAGGCTCTGGGAAAACAAATCAGGGAAGGGGAGAGGAAGCCCAGGAGGGGCTGGGTTTATTTTAATTCCGGGCAAGGACAGGCTTCTCGGAGAGGGAGACATGGCAGCCAGGTCAGACGGAGGGGAGGAGCCTTGGACACACGTGGATGAAAGCTTCACAGGGAACCAATAGAAAATACATAAAAGGACACTGAAACTGGAAGAATTATTCCTAAACATTACAAAATACTAGATACAGGATTTCAAGTGTACTTCTTTTAGGACCTCACTCTCGCCCCCTCTAGGAATGGTCTGACCTGCCCTGGAGAGGTGGGAAGGTGGGCGGGAACCGAGACAAGGACAGACCCCATCCAGTGAATGGTTGACTCCAACTGAGACTGTTTTCTGGTGGTGGAGGGGGGGGTTCCCTAACCAAAGAGCTTCTCGGGCACAAGAGGACTCTTTGGTTGGAAATGCAGCTCCTGTCCCTGGAAGCTTTATTCGTCCTGCAAGTAGGCTGGCACCCAGAACAATGTGACCATCATGTGACCACGGCTCCCAGACTTCCAGGGACAAGGCTGACGGGGGCAGGGGTGGGAAAGGCAGACCAGGATCACCTGCCTGCATTTGAGCCACCAAAGGATGACAAAAGCTGCCCCAGGGGATGGAGCCCAGAA
Source organism: Mellivora capensis (assembly GCA_004024625.1). NCBI lineage: Eukaryota > Metazoa > Chordata > Mammalia > Carnivora > Mustelidae > Mellivora > Mellivora capensis. The sequence goes on from PISX010032437.1 coordinate 13,085, forward strand.
CCCGGGGGGGGGGGGGGGGGGGGGGTGGCCCTGGAGAAGGCGCACCTGTTACTAGAGGTCAGGACTTCAGTGACAAAAGGCCAACAGCTTTTGACGGGGAGGGGTCTGGTGCCCCCAACGAAGACTTGTGTGGTCTCCAGGGTCTCCTCCATATCTTCCTTCTGCTCTTTCCTCCCTCACAGAAAAACAGGGAACATTGGATGTCACCGAGGGAGAGTGGCACTGAAGAGCCAAGAACGTGTGATTCCTCACCAGTGAAATAAAAAGAGAAGGAAGCAAAGCGTGTTTGGAGCGCACGTTCGTGTGTGAGAACGCCGCTCTGTCAGGGGTCCTCTGTCCCCGGTGTGGAACCCTGGCCAAGGCCTGGTCGACAGGGCTCAGGGAGCCCAAGCCATAGAGAGGCCCAGGGGGCGCTCTGGTCAGCAGCATCTAGAACAGCCCTGCCAGTGAACCCAGCAGCATGTCAGCCCAGCCGAACCTACAGATGATTCCAGCTCCCCAGAGAGACTCCCGTGGAGAACCATTCCCCTGAGCCCAGGCAGGAACCAGGAGACATGGTTTTGTCAAGCTGCCAGGACTCCGGGAGCGTGGTTTTCAGTAAGAGACAACCAGAACAGTCTGTCCACTGCTTCCGGGGCGCCCCTGTGTCCTAAATTCCCACGTGGGCTCCCAGCCTCACCTCCCTCGCCTCTCCTCGCTGACTCTCACCTTCTCTAGATGCGCTTTCTCTTTTCTCCAGGATGCTGACCCCGAGTCTCTGCTCAAACACCCCTCTGTTCTCCTGTCCCACTGACCAGCTCCTTGGGGTTCACGTCAGACTTCTCTTCCCCCTGACTGTTCTCCTCCCCTCCCAGCACCAGCTCCTTCTGCTGGTTGGGGATGTGTCCTCTGGGAGGTGACAGCCGGGACACAGTGGGTGCCGCATTGGTTCCAGTGGTTTCAACCCTGATCCCAGTAGAAGGGATCCTGCCCGGGAGCCCCAGTGTCTCCTATGACTCCCCCTGACAGGACTGTCAGGAAGGCCACAATATGTCACTCCAAACACTACATTGGTCACATTAGGTCAAGCAGTTGGAAATGTAAGCACCTGGGAGGGAAGGTCCCATCAAAGGGTCCAGCATGACATGTGGCCCAGTACAGGGGGACATGACCTGCAGTGCAGGGGGCCTTCTGGGCCGAGGCCTGCTGTTCTGGACTGCCACTATTCATGACATACTTCTGCCTTCTCCTTATGCTTCCTGGGCGGAAACGTGAGGTGTTTAAACACACAAAGAGCAAACGGGACCAGTGCTTCTTCAGCCTGCAGATATAGGCAATCTGTCTTTTTTTGATAAATTCTGAGGTTAGGTACCTATTTGTGAATTAGGCTCAGCGGACCGCTTTGGCTGTCATCACCTGTCTCCCACCTCTGAGGCCCCAGCTCTGGTTTGGAAACCTGGACTCACGTCTGCGGGTTTACTCTAGTCCCTTGTGGACACAAGGCATGCACTGCTGGTAATCCTCTGTGTCCCATCTTTCCTCCCCTACAAAGGAGCCACGAGGCCTTTACTATTCGGTGTGGAGGACACACTTGAAACTGGCTGTGACCTTTATTTATCCTGTACCTTGGCTGGGTGGTAACCACCTGGGGTCAAATGACCATGATCTCTAAGGCACTTCTCTACGTTGATATCTTATGTATACGTGTTCACGTGTCTAAAATGTGAAGGTTTTTTTTTTTTCCTAGTAAAAATAATTTACCTTTGTCCTTAAAGATTGATGGTCCCATTTTGCCGCATTCCAAGGTTGGGTCAGATACAGGCAAAGGGCAGCTGACATGAGATGCGTATCTTCATGCCTACAAAGAGCCAGAGGCCCCCCAGTGGTCTCCCAGTGGGCCACGGGCACACCCAGGGATGTGCCTCGAGCCCAAACACGGTTCGACTCTATAAAAACTTACTGTATTAACATTTTACCTCACTTCTTCTTTGAAGTTGTTTCATTTTTAAAAAGGAAAACTTCATATTTTTTTTAAAAAATGAAAATTCAAAAGGTATTAGACAAGGCAGTCATACAAAGATGTTTTCATCAATAATGAACGAAGTAGTAACATTCCCTGCATTAAAATGTCACACAGTCAAATCACAACTTAGCTCTCCAGAGATTCAAACGTTTCATCCCACACAATACGGTGTGGTCAGCTTTAAAATAAAATGCATTTGCTGGACATTCTGTCAAAGACACTGGGACGTTGACAGAGTTGGTAGCAATGTTGAAGAAATAGATGTCAGGAGCAAACCAACTGGAATCTTGTGCAAATCTGGGATCTCGGCAGCAGAAACTATTAGGCAATATTGTCAGGGCTCCATTGCTGGAAGGAAGAATTCACACTGTTTCTTTCGTCCTTGCATCATTCTGCTTCCAGATTTAAAAACCTGAAAGACAATGTCTATCGATATTTCATCTCATGTCTAGGGGAGGGAAGGCATCTTAATTATAGCCCCCTAAATATAGTCTTATAATTAAGACTCCATGCAATGAGGAAGAAGCAAGTCTCCCAAAAGAAACCACAGTGCTCCTACCAAGACCAGAGGAAGTGGATGCTGGTGGCTGAGAAAAGCTTTGGTTCAACACAGCAGCCCTCATTTAGCTTCTCAACACACAGATAAACGCTTTCTTCCCATTAAACTTTTTCTTTTGAGATAATTATAGAGTCACATGCAATTGTAAGAAATAATACAGAGAAATCCAATGTCCCTGTTACTGGTATAAAAACAGACACACAGATCGATGGAACAGAATAGAAAGCCCAGAAATAAGCTCACGCGTATATGGACACTTCATTTTCAACAAAAGGGGTAAGAATATACGAAAGGGGAAGAACAGACTCT
>PISX010032438.1:0-16111 GCA_004024625.1 Mellivora capensis
GCCTGCTGTTCCCCCATAATTTCAAAGGTCTGCTCCATCCCAGCAGAGGCCATCCCTGACTACTCTCATCAAACCACCACCATCCCACCACATTCCCTGTGGCACACTCTATCCTCTTACACTGTTTTATTGTTATAACACTCGTCAGTACTTGAAATTATATTATTCATTTGTTTAGATGGCTTTTATCTGTCTCCTCCACTATAAGCTTCATTAGAGCAGGGATTTAGATCCTCAGTGCCTAGAAGGAAGACAGACAACAGACCAAAGAAACAACAGGATAGTTGCATAATGTAATAAACCCTATAAAGGAAAAAAGCAGGGATTGTGTGAAAAAGACTAACTAGAGGCCCAAGATAGTGTTTGGATAGAGAAGTCAGGCAAGTTGTCTTTGAGGAAACTGCAACCTGATGGATGAACAAGTCAGCTATGGGGAAGCTGAGGAAGTATATTCCAAGCAAAGGGAACAACAAGTGCAAAGGCCTAGGCATAGGAAAGAGCCCGGCATGCTTGAGGAACAGAGAGGAGCCCAGTGTAACTGAGGCAGAGAGAACGGTGTGGGAGGAGGTAGGAGAGGCAGGTTGGGGCCAGGTCACACACGGCCTCAAAGCACTCACTGGTGTGGATTTTAGTCCAACTGCACTTGAAAGCCATTGAAGGGTTATGTTGAGATGGGATATAACCAAGGAAGCTAAATAGAAAATGCACTGAGCAACCAAAACCACAGAGGGAAGCAGCTAACTTATCTCAGAACCTGCCAAAGTCCCAGTTGAGTTTCTGAGGCAGCAGGGCCGGGAGTTGGTAAACTGCGTATTCAGAGTACTATCCAAGAGAGGTGTTCATGCAGGATGCTGTGTGTCTTGTCCCCAAAGTGAACCATCCAGGAGGAGGCATCAGACAGCAGCCAACCAGAGGAAAAGCAAGAGAATCCAACGTGCAAGTTTCTTGATTATGGCAATGAGAAAAGATCACTGCGGAAGAAGTAATAAGGGAACTGTGTTCTTTACAGAAGGGAAGAGCCTTAGGGCCTGTACTAGAGGAAGCAGGAAAGCTGTATTTGGTTCGCAGCAGTATTCCATAGGCGAGCAATGCCCTGCAGGAGTCACAGCCACAGAAGGAAGCATGAGCTGGAGGGCCAGAGCTTGTGTTAGCACCTGCCCAGGACGACCCACACCCAGGACCAGAGAAGGTCAGGGTCCAGCTTCCCCAGAGGGCAACTGAGCATTGCCCAGAGGATCTGCAGACCAATCCATATGCCATATGCATTTCTATGTGAGGGTCTAAGAGCAGAGGCTAAGGTTGAAGAGAGAGCAGGGTCTGCTGGCTCTGAACACCTCTGGGTATCAATGACCACGAGATGGAAGCCTGTTCGGCCTGCCCCATGGGATGTTCAGACTGGCCTGGGCTTGATGGAAATCTAAAGAGATTTTTTTTTTAATACCTGGAAGGAAGGAAATCAAGATGAGTTATTTGGAATTCATTTCCAACCCAGGGGCTAGAGTGACATGGAGAGCAGGAATTTCTTAATCTGCCTCTGACTAGCTGAGGGATCCCACAAAAAGCACACTACACAGTTCGGTTTTCTTCTTTTTTTCCCAGCTTTATTGAGTTATAATCGTCATACCCTTTAGTTTTCTTATCTGTCATAAAGGGAAAATTCCTTGCAAGAAACAGCTAATATATCTCAAGGTAAAAACCAAATGAATTCTTTTTTTTTTTTAAGATTTTATTTACTTACTTGACAGACAGAGAACACAAGTAGGCAGAGAAGCAGGAGGGCGTGAGGGGGAAGCAGGCTCCCCGCTGAGCAGAGAGCCCAATGCAGCTGGATCCCAGGACCCTGGGATCATGACCTGAGCGGAAGGCAGAGGCTTGAACCCCCTGAGCCACCCAGGCGCCCCACCAAATGAATTCTTTTTTTTTTTTAAGATTTTATTTATTTATTTGAGAGAGAGGCAGTGAGAGAGAGCATGAGTGAGGAGAATGTCAGAGGAAGCAGCAGACTCCCCGTGGAGCTGGGAGCCCGATGCGGGACTCGATCCCAGGATTCCGGGATCATGACCTGAGCCGAAGGCAGTCGTCCAACCAACTGAGCCACCCAGGCGTCCCCCACCAAATGAATTCTTAACCAGAATTCTAAATCAGTATACTGGAGAGATTTGTGTGTGTGAGTGTTAATGTGTGTGTATACACATATATCACATATTTATTTATTTATATATGCTAATAAATATTATATATGCATATATATGGTGTCATTTATCAAGCACTTACTATTGCCAGATGCTAGTCTAAGTACTTTAAGTATATTTTCTCCATGTCCCAGGAGTTCCAGATTTCAACACAGGAACCCCATAACACAGGAACCCCCCCCCATCAAAGTCATACAGGCTTCCCCACCAAGCCCTACCACTAGCTGGGGACCTAGAGATTGGCACTTTCAGAGTAAAGAAGCAGGATTCCCCAATTCTCCCACAGTGCTAGGAGCATCAACACATCAACACCAGTATTCTATCAGCCAATCTATAAAAAACCTTCTTCATCTCTGAAAGAGAGATGATATGGAGTCTGACCGATCTGGGTTTGAATCTTGACTCAGCTGCTCACTGGCTGTGGCGTTCCTGTGTGTTAGATTCCTCTTCTGTGAATTGGGGATGATATCTGCTCTCAGGCTAGCTGTAAGGATTGACTAAAACAGCCCATGCAAGGGCTTAGTACAATGCCTGGCAAATACTAAGCAGACGCAATAAATGTTGATTCCCTTTCTTTATTAGGCAATGGGGAGGAGTGGGGGAGCCACGAAAACAATTTGATGAGGTAAAGTGGCTTCTCCAGAAATACTATACCACCTCCTTCAGTTATGTAGTGGAATAGCCAGGGACTGGTATGGCTGTGGACCAACGCAGGGGAGGATTAAAAAAAAAAAAAAAAAAAAAAAAAAAAAAAAAAAAAAAAAGAACAACTCATCAGAAAGCAGGCCTTTGTCAAAAAAAAAAAAAAGCAAAAAAAAAATTACAATGCTCAAACCCAACTGCAGCAAGCAATTACAGAACAATAGTTAAATACTTTCTATAATTAGAGAGAGAAACTATCACAAGTGATCAGAGCGCCTTTGTCTGCACTGACCCTCCACACCCAAAGATCTTGGCTCACGTGAGATGGAAGCTGGGGAAAGAGGCTGGGGATTTTATGTCTCTCTGAGTTTTCTCGAGACATTAAATCTCACACCACCCTTCTGTTGCCGAGAAAGAAGGGCAGAGGAGACAGTGAGGACCCCCTTATCAGAAAAGAAAGGTAATTGGAAACGTGACTTATGTCAAGGGCTAATTTGATCCTGAAAGAAGAAAGGGTCTTACAGCTTCCCCAAGAGCTGCTGACACCTGGTCCTACCCTGCGGAGGGGTGGGCTGGCGTTTCTATGGGAAGACAAGGCACGTGGGTGTTGGCCTCCGCCTATCATGCCTCTTTTGCTGAAGTCTGAGCAAATCCTTACCTTTAACAAGGGGTACTCTGGACAAAAGCAAAAGAGAAGATATGCCCACAAACATTCGTGTTAGAGAATTACTCTCTTGGTTGTGACAGAAGGACCAAGCTATCTTCCTCCCCCTGAATCTCTCTGCCTGCCCAGGCACTGCTTTTCTCCTGGGTCCCCAGGTTCCTCTTCCCTTCCTTCTCCTCGGTGCCACCTAACTCAGACACTTCCTTCTATATACCCTTCCTTTCTTTCCCTTCCTCACCATTCCTGTCATCACAAGCATTGTCCAGCTCCCCATGCATCCCCACATGTAGACTTTTCCACAGACTTTCATCTGGTCCCACTTCCTCCAGACTCCTCTTCCTCACAGACATTCCACAAACCACCACCTAAAATACTGCATTTACTATGCCATTCTCTACACTGGGGCTTTCTCAGCTATGGTACAGGTGCCCCTGGTAGGCACTAGACAATTTCAGGCGGTGTAGTACACACACTTTGAGTTCTGCCCAGGTCCTCTTCACCAGGCCAGTTTCCTCATTCTCAGCTCCTGTGAGTATTGGCCGCTGACAGTTCACAGCAGCTGCCCCATCCTCCAGAAAATTAATAGGTTGGAAGGACGCTGCCTCCTTAGGAAATATCTGGAAGGTTACACTCACCCATTCCCACATTGTGCTCTCAGGAAGGTATCCTGTTTCTTGAATACTGGGATGCCACAAACTGTTTCTTTGGGAGAAACCCAGGCCAGTCTGGAAAAATCTAGGACATCTGAAGTTCAGTTCTACAAGAGGCCATGGAGACCTAATTGTCTTCCACTCCGTACCTGGAAGAAACAATTATTGGGTGTCTACTGTGTCCCAGGTACTGAGCTACTATTAAGCACCAGGTCTTGTTCTGAGCACACTGATAGAAATAATGTGATTTTCCTGCCCTACTGAAAAGCCCACACCTGATGGTGGACACAGATTATTGTTTTTTAATTTTACAATCAATTTTTAAAATGCAGTATAGACATGTATAAAGCTGGGCAGGAGTGGGGCGGTGGAGAAGCAGGGGCAGGCGGGGAGCTCCTCTGTTTCTGTTAGAATGGAACATGATAAAGTTCAGGAGTCATCAGCTGGGTTCCAGTGTAGACTCTCACACTCACTAGCTGAGAGCCCCCAGGCAAGTCAGTGATGGTGTCTGCTAGCAAAAAAAAAAAAAAAAAAAAAAGGCAATTGAAATGCCCTTAAAAAAGGCTGTAAGGCTATACATCAACCTAATGGACATCGTGTCTGGGAAATAAGATTGCAGGTGGTTATCTTCTTCTGTTTGTTTTTCTATTTTTCAAACTTTCACAGAGAACAGAATCCTTTTGAAATCAGAAAAAGAGAATCACTAAATTTTTTTAAAGATTTTTTTTTAATTTGTCAGAGAGAGAGAGAGCACAGGCAGGCAGAGGGAGAAGCAGGCTCCCTGCTGAGCAAGGAGCCCGATGTGGGACTCGATCCCAGGACGCTGGGATCATGACCTGAGCCGAAGGCAGCCGCTTAACCAACTGAGCCACCCAGGCGTCCCAGAATCACTAAATTTTTTTAATGTGATTTAGTTCTCAGAGTATGTTCCAATGTGCACTCTCAAAGGCATCTCTCCTTCTTCCCTTACTTTATCTGTTTATCTATCTGGCAGAGTTCACCAAAGGGTAGTTTTTAGGACCACCTGCTTGCAGATCCCCTGGAAGTCTTTTTTTTTTTTTTAAGATTTTATTTATTTATTTGAGAGAGAGAGGGGGGAGCACACACAGAGGGAGAAGCAGACTCCCTGCTGAGCAAGGAGCCTCATGTGGGTCTCCATCCCAGGACTCTGGGATTATGATCTGAGATAAAGGCAGACGCTTAACCGACTGAGCCACCCAGGAGTCCTTGAAAGTCTTCTTAATAGACAAATTCCAAGCCCTCCTCCCTGGATTCAGATGGCCTGGAGTAGGGCCCAGAAATCTATATTTTGACAGGCTCCCTAAATGATTCTAGTCTCGCATAAGCCCGAGAACCACTATTGAGGTGAATGAAACATTCTTTTTTTTTAAAGATTTTATTTATCTACTTAACAGAGAGAGAGAGAGAGAGATCATAAGTAGGCGGAGCAGCAGGCAGAGAGGCAGGGAAGCAGGCTCCCTGATAATCAGAAAGCCCGATGCAGGGCTCAATCCCAGGACCCTGAGATCATGACCTGAGCTGAAGGCAGAGGTTTAACCCACTGAGCCACCCAGGTGCCCCTGAATGAAACATTCTATCTACATTAACTTTCCAGATAACTAGGGCTTATCCACACATACAATTTTTTTCTAATTTTATACTTCCTTGTAAAATAAGTTCGCTGAATAGAGTTTAAGTTTTCTGGGTGACTAGGAGTCACGTCCATGATATGGTGTGGACATTTCTGTTGAGCTGTGTGCGACTATGTCTCCTTCTCTAAAGGGTTCTGGGCTGTGACACTTCTATAATTCTATTCATTTTGTACTGTTATTCACCATCCAGTGTTTGCTATTCCTTTTATTAAAAATCATTTATTTACCATCTCCTAGGACACAGATTGTCCACTAAAAGAAATCAGGTCTCCTTAGAGCCTCCTATCTGAGACTCCATCCAGAACTGGGGATGGAAATGTAAGATGATCCTGAAATATCTTGCCACACCAAAAAGCATAGACAATTAGGGTTGGGTCAGGAAAACTCAAAAGCCAACATGAAGAGCCTCCCACTTGCAAAAGGGTAGGACAGTCTGATTATCAAAGGATTGAAGCACGTCAAGCAAGTATCTTTACCTCTGTGAGTTTATAATGGTACTGCAAAACAATAACAACAACAACAACAAAAAAGCTAAATCATCTCTGAAGAATGCTAGAAAACCACCTAATTATTTTTACTTTTTTATTTTTTCCACCTAATTATTTTTAAAACGGGTCATTAAGGAGAAAAAATCAGGCATTCATTCTCTTTTTCCTTTGTGAAATTCTCTTTTACAGAAGTAAGCCAGCTAGTGAGCAAAAAGGGAATGAGAGAACATCATCAGTCTGCAGTTCCTAATGATTTATGGGTGTAGCAAGGGTAATGTCTGCTAATATCACAAGAAAGACCACCAGACTTTGAATTTTCCTGATAGAAGTAAACACCACTATCTATGAAGTCGCTCTGTGCCTCCCCCAACCCCACAACAAAAAGTTAAACAAAACCTTATATCTGATCAAGCTCCTAGATCTAATGAAGAATTTACAAGAAACAGAGGAGGAAAACCATCACAAAGAGGCAAAATCAAGGCTATAGGAAACTCTAGAAGGCAAATAATCTGATTTCTTCAACAAAATATTGCATGAAAAAAACAAGAGATAGAAAGGAAAAGAAAGAACCTACAGGTAAAAGAGGTATGAGACACATCAACCAGTCACAATGGATAAACTTTACTTGGACCTTGATTCAAATAAGCAATATGTATTTAAAAAGTGAAATCAAGAACACACAGGAAAGATACAAAACAAAAATGTTTAAGGCAATCAGAGAAATGCCAAAATTGATTGGATATTTGATGGTATTGAAGAATTTGTTATTTTTAAATTTAGGTGTCATAATGGTACTGTGGTTGTGGTTGTTTTAAAAGGACTGCATCTTTTAGAGAAGAGCACTGAAATTTTTGCAAATAAAATATGACATTTGAGATTTGCTTCAAAATAATCTGGGGGAGGGAGTGGGAAGGAGTACCATGGGCAAGATTGGCCCTGTGTTGAAAAATGTTAAAGCTGGTGCTGAATTCATCAGGTTCATTTTTCTGTTCTCTCTACTTTTGAATATGTTTGAGATTTTTATAAATAAAATGTTCTGCATATTCATGGTTGAAACTTGAATATTTCAGAAAAGTAAGAGAAGAAAATTTAAATTATCCATAATCCCATCCTGCAGAGATAATCACTACTATCAATTTACAGTATACCCTTCTTGCCTTTTAAATAATACATTAGGAATCCTGCCGTGAATATTGTTTTATAATCTGCTTCTTTCACTTAAGATAGTATATATTTCCCTTGTCATTAAAAATTCTAAAACATTATTAGTCTTAATAGTCGCAATGGTTTTTTAGCTCCTAACATTTAGTCAAAACTAAATGTTGCTAACTAAAAATTTTGCTGCTCTGAACATCCTTGAAGATCTTTATTTGGGAAAAAAGTAGAACTAGTAGTTAAAAGAATATGAATATTTTCAGGTATTTAATACCCACTGCCAAACTGTTCTCTAGAAAAGTTTTATCCATTTATGTTCCTTCCAGGAGTGAGGTAGAATTCCCCTTTTCCCAGAACCTTATACTTCTGGAAGCTTTTATTTTTCCCTATTTCATAAGGAATTCTAGTTCAAAAGAACCACTGATACATGTGTTGGAGCCTGATGGGCCTATCTTTGAATCCTATGAGCTCTGTGACATATTGTGAGAGTTACTTAACATCTCTGGATCTGGGGAAAGAATAGCATTGGGAGGTCATGGGCCATTGAGTAAGATCATAAATGTAATGATATATTATGTGTACATTTCTTAGCACGGTGTCTGGCTTGGTAAATGTTAGCTGTAACTATCATCATTATCATTATTACCATTACATATTACCTTCCTATAGAAAAAAATCCATAGCTCTTATGACAGCTGAGGAGGCTTTTTTCACTTCCTTCTGCAGTCAAGCTGTATTTGAAATAAGTTAGGGTGTTTGGGGTTGCATCCCAAAGAAACCCAAGTCAAAATGAAAAGGCTGCAGCACCCAAAGGTATGAAGGCCGTAGAGAACACTGTCTGACTGCGTCCTTAGCAACTCCCTTGGTCTGTCCTTCTCCGTCTGTTGTTTTCAACCCCAGACTGATGTCCCTGGGGTAAGACAGCTAGCCAACAAAAGAGAGGCAACTAAGTCTACAGGCCTCTTCATTCACTTCCGGGTGGAAAAAGAAAGTTCCTGCCCACTACCCTCCAGTTAGACCTTGAGATGTACATGATTGGGAACAGTTTTATTTACTTTTTACTCCCTAATTTCTGGGTGGGTAGAACTTGATAAGCTGGTTCTCAAGGTAAAGAGCCAAGAGAAGTATTTCTGAGGCTACTGAATGAGCAGCACAAGGTAAGAGGACCAGTTTTAAGAGGAACAGAATAAAGAACCCCTAACAGATCTACACAAACAGACATTTGCTATATGGCAGAGGTGGCTGGCAGATCCGTGAGGAAAGACCAGAGTTTTTAATAAACAGTACTGATACAATTGAACATCCACGTAGAAAAAATTGAAATTACACTCCTATTTCACCTCATGATGATAAGGAGTTCCAGGTGGAATTGACCCAAGTGTAAAGGGGAAAACTAGACAGCTGTTAAAAGAGAATACAGAAAGGCATGTGCAAGACCTTATGACAGAGAAGAATTTCTTAGACAACACACAAATAGCACTAATCAGAAGACAAAAGATTCATAAATGTGCTCAATAATCAAAATTTTCTGTTCAAAAAAACATATTATGTTGGAGCAAAACAACAACAACAACAACAACAAGCAGAGAACTAGAAGTATCTGCAATGGACAAAGAACTAGTTTCCAAACCACATGAAGAATTGCCACAAACTGACAAGGAAAACATACATAGGTGGTATGCCCATAGCAAAAGTAATTATGTTCATGGTGGGTAAATCCTGTGAACTTTATTTTTGTTTGTTTGTTTTTTGGACGGCATCCATCCAGCAAGGGAACTAGCAGGCCTAGCTGTGACTGGTGGGAAGGTCAAGTGAAAGTGAAGAACTTGGGGCACCTAGGTGGCTCAGTGGGTTAAAGCCTCTGCCTTAGGCTCAGGTCATGATCTCAGGGTCCTGGGATCAAGCCCTCCATGGGGCTCTCTGCTCAGCAGGGAGCCTGGTTCCCCCTCTCTCTCTGCCTGCCTCTCTGCCTACTTGTGATCTCTGTCAAATAAATAAATAAAATATTTTAAAAATAAATAAATAAAAAGGCTTCATGTATTTATCACATATCTTACACTTAATCTATGAAGAAGGTACAATTAATATCTCTTTTGTCAAATGGGGAGACTGAAGTCAAGAGGTTAACTAACTTGTTCAGTATCACACAACTAGTGGTAAAGCTAGGAGTCTGCCTTCATGGCGCATACCCATTAGAAAAAAGGTCTAAGGCAACCAGCACCTACAGAATTAAGAGAGGCTTGAGAATTAAAAAAACAAAAACAAAACAAAAAACAAAGGAGAAAGTCCATGTGGCTTCCAGTTATCTCTGATGGGATCTCAGGAAACTTAGAGCAGAAATCTTTTTTTTAAATAACAGCTTTATTGAGATATAATTCACATACCATAAAATTCACCCTTTCAAAGAGTACATTTCAGTGGTTTTTATTATATTCACAGAGATGTACAACCATCATCACTATCTGATTTTAGGACCCTTTCAACATTGTAAAAAGAAACCCACTGGTCTTTCCAGGTCCCCCTTCCCAGTCGCCTCCCCCCAACCCCGGCCTTAGCCCCAGGCAACCACTACCCCAGGCTGTTAAGGTCAAGCCTGTTCTGAGCTTTTCACGTAAATGCAATCATAACGTCTGGTCTCTTGTGACTGGCTTCTCTCACGGTATAATGTTTTCAGGGTCCGTTGCATCATGTCCTGTTACTTCATTTCTTACTGCTAAATGATATTCTACTGTGTGGGGAAACATTTGGTTTATCCATTCACCTGTTGGACATTTGGGTGATTTCCACATTTTGGCCCTAATAATGCTGCTGTGAACCTTGTGTACAGGTTTCTGTGTGAACACATTTTCATTTCTCTTGGGTATATATCTAAGAGTGGAGTTTCTGGGTCATACAGTAACTCTATGTTTAACATTTTGAGGAACTGCCAAACTGTTTTCCAAAGTACCTGCACCCTTTATTTCCACCAGCAATGTACGAGGGTTCCAATTTCCCTACATCCTCATTAATACTTGTTATTGTCTGTCTTGTTTTCTTCTAGCCACCCTAGTGAGTGTGGAGTGGTATCCTATCAAGGTTTGGAGCAGAATTCTTGACTGATGTTGAACTTGACCTTGAACTCAGCAAGGAAAGTCTCTTTTACTCTCAAGCCTTCACCCAGCCTCTGCCAAGTCTCTCAGACCCCTGGTAAGAATGGACTCCTTCCTGTGAGCAAGGATCGACTCAAGTTCTTCACTTTCACTTGACCTTCCCACCAGTCACAGCTAGACCTGCTAGTTCCCTTGCTGGATGGATGCCGTCCAAACAACAAACAAACAAACAAAAAGTTCACAGGATTTACCCACCATGAACATAATTACTTTTGCTATGGGCAGAGCCTAGTCCTGCCCATTGAGACAGACTTCCATTCTCAAATTGAGAGGTGCTAGTTTCCTTCTCTCTCCACTTTTCTGGACTCCTCCCAGAGAAAGCCTCACTCCATGAGGCTTCTCTTTTTGCCCTGGGAAAAAATTAATTTGCCTTTGTGGGGAATGGGTATTTAGGGGTAGTTTATTTTTGCAAAGGGGTGTAAATTCCATGAGCCACACAGACTCTGACTTATGATTTAAACTCTAAGATATGCTCAGCCCTTCGTCTGAAGGAATCGCTCTCTACTATTATTGATGTGTAACTGGGTGATGGGTGTGAAAACTTCTGTTAAGAGCTTGTGTTGATGGGATTTTTGAGGGGTGCTGCCCCAGGGTACATGTGTGTCTGGTGAGTCAGGGAGACCTGGGGATGTGAGCGCAGCTGGTATACGGAGCCAAGAGGTCTTGGCCACTGACTGGGAATAGTCATCTTTTGTCTGTTAGTGATGTGAGAGCTAGAGACACCAGCCCCTCTGGGAAGGGGTCAGGGTAGAAGGCCAAAGGCATGTCAATAGGCATAGATCCAAAGGCTGCCACTACTACCTCTCAGCCCTTTCTCAAGCTGTTCCATCTGCTTAAACTGCTCTCCAACCCCACCCACCACCCAAACCTCTGTCATAGTCCTTCTGGGCCTCATCCATTCATAGCACGTGACCCTGGTCAGGTGCCATTACAGGAAACACGCTCTGAACTCCCAGGCCTGGTTAAGTACCAGGTCTTGGTTCCTTCCAAAGCATCTTGGGCTCACCTCCAGCATGGCACTTATCACATTGTGAGGTTGCCTATTCCCGCCAGCGGGTGCCAGCACATATGCCTACAGAGCGTATAATCAAAATGAGTGAAGCAGGTCAGACGTGAGAATAATCCTGGCTTTTAGACAAAAACGTCACTCATTTTTCTTAAATCATGCAGCTCCCTTGACCTCTTATTTCTTTTGAGAGCATCCTAGGTACTGAGAAGTTTTACTTCTATCATAAGAAAAACAGCACAATTGCAGCAATGAATGACCAGGGACTCCCTCAACAGGGGTTGCTGGGGTCTGTGGCCCTCTGTCCCACATGACAAACTATATTCTAGATGACAGCCACTACGGGAGAATGAAGGCCCAGTGGTACCCGCTCTACTGGTTTCCAAAAGCAGTGGGAAGTCCAGATTTTTATCAAAATCTCCCCATTTTGAATTGTCTGCCTCTAATTCAAATGTTTTAAAGTGTGTGGGGGTGGGGAGACAAACACAATACTTCTGAAGGACAGATTCAGCCCACAAGCCCCAGAAGGACCAAGCCCCTACTCGTTAGGACTCGGGCTGTGCAGTATTTCACTGAGTCCCCCAAATTAGCACAGGGTCTGTACAGAAAAATCTAATCTTCTGCCAAGTTTGTTTGTGACACATTTTTGAAGAATAACAGCTGATATTTATTTAGTCCTCACGGTGACCCAAGCCCTTAAGCACTTTCCATTCATTATCTCTCCTCATCTTCACAGCCTTATCGGGTAGGTGGACTTATCGAAGTTTACAGAGCTAGGAAGCAAAGGGGGGCAGGACTCAAACTCATGTCTGACCCCAGGTTTCATAGAAAAGCAGGCTTTCCACTCAGAGGCCAGTATGGAATAGTGGTTAAGAGCATATTCTTTGGGATGAAGGTCCAGATTGATCACTTGCTGTTTGTCATCCAGGGAAATTTACATAACATCTCTGAGCCTCTACTTCTTGGTCTGTAAAATGGAGACAAGAGTTAACTACTCACAGGGCTGTTGTAAGGCGGTAAATGGAATAAACAGGACTCATCAGCAAATAGTCACTATTCTTATTGTGCCAGTGTTTCTCCCCGCAAGGGAAAAAATTAAATCCATAGCCATGCACACACACACTGCAGCTTCTTTTTTAGATTTTATTTATTTATTTGACAGAGAGAGATCACAAGTAGGCAGAGAGGCAGGCGGAGAGAGAGGAGGAAGCAGGCTCCCCACTGAGCAGAGAGCCCAATGTGGGGCTCGATGCCAGGACCCTGAGATCGTGACCTGAGCCGAAGGCAGAGGCTTAACCACTGAACACCCAGGCGCCCCAACACTCTGCAGCTTCTTAAACCACAAACAGGCATATTCTGGTGGGCTCTCTTGTCACCAGAGACAAGACAAGGAAGTAATGTAAGGAGTCACTTCAGGTATCAGATGGCTGCCTTCCGAGCCAGCAGCACACTTGATAGGGAATGAAAATGATCAAAACAAATGACAGTGCTCAGGGCAGGGGCCAAATTGTTCCCCCGCCAGGCTGTTCAACAGAAAAAGGAATCGTTATCTTGGGTCTAAAGCTTCATCCCCACTGGAGCCTTATGTTTCAAATCACCTTCAGGTTGGAGCCAACTTTCAAAAAGAACAATTAAATCCGAAAAGAAAAGGGGTCAGCAGGGCTTGCAAGTGCTTTTGAACAGGAAGTCTCTTAGCTCAAGGAGGGAAGTCGCTGACAGCAAAGCTGCTTTCCTGTACCTCAAACCAAAGGACTGCTCAGTCCCAGGAAGGAGAGGTAGGAACACATTTCACCATTTACAAGTGAACCCTAACGTTAAATCACCGACAGCCGAAACATTGGTTCTACTCCTAAATCCTACTAAATTCTACTCCTAAATCAGTTCCTATCAGAACATTTTTGATTTGCTTAATAAAAATTACTGCTATATTTAGGAATAATATAAAAACAGAGATTGCATTTATGATAACAAAGAAATGAAATACCTAGGAATCAATATCCTGAGAGATGGGTACAATCTATATAAAGAAAACTTCAAAATGTTATTGAAAGATACTAAAGATTTTAATAAGTCAACACCTAAAACAGTGTTCCTGAGACATAAAACTTAAAGATAACAGCTTTAAATAAATTCCTGATAAACTCAATAAAAACATTCCTACAAGCTTTTTAAGACATGCTCAACAAAATAATTCTAAATTTAACTTGGAAAAAAATTAATGAAAGGATAGTATATCATACCTTTTATTCACTTTATTCATTTTATTAATTTTGCATTTTACTTGACTTCACTTTTACAACTTTATTGAACTATATTTCACATTCCATAAAATTCACCTTTTAAAGTGTACACATCGGTGGTTTTTAGTATATTTCACAGAGTTGGGACACCATCAGCACTATATAATTTTTCAACACTCCAAAAAGAAACCCTGTACCAATTAACAGTTACTCACCTTTTCCATCCTCCACTGCACCAAACCAAGCCCCAGGTAACTTTTTTTTTTTTTAAGTAAGCTCTATGCCCAACGTGGTGTTTGAACTCACAACCCTGAGATCAAGAGTCCCATGTTTTATGGACAGAGACAGCCAGGCACCCCCCAATCCCACTCCAGTAATTATTAATCTATTTTCTGTTTCTATGCATTTGTCTATTCTGAAAATTTAAATGAATGGAATTTATCTGGCCTTTTGTGATTGGTTTCTTTTTATTTTTTTAAGATTTATTTATTTAAGAAAGAGAGCAAGAATGAGTACAAGTGGGGGAAGGAGCACGGAGAGAAAGCGAGAGAGACAATCTCAAGCAGACTTCCTGCTGAGCACCGAGCCCCATGTGGGGCTAAGCTACCCAGGTGTCCAGTGATTGGGTTCCTTCACTTAACATAATGTTTCCAAGGTTTCTGTACTCAAGAATTTAACCTTGCACAGAGATCTGGCCTTTGTCCTCAGCTTCTTGGGAGTAATCTCTAAACTCTTGAAATGACATACTTAATAGGAATATCTTTGTTTGCTTGGGAGTCTTGGGTCACCAGATGGTCTGAAAATGATTCAGGGTGGAGGCCAGCCAGATCAAATAGTCTTAGAGTGGGGGTTGGCCAGAAAGACCAGGACTGTGACTTAGTGTGGGCTTTAGGTCACCCCCAGTTTATAAATAGGTATCTGAAGGGGCTAGAGACTGAGATCAGCCACATAAGGCAATCAGATATGCCTACGTGAAGCAGGCCCAGTAAAAACTTTGGACAGCAGGGCTCAGGTGAGCTTCCCTGGTTGGCAACACTGCCTGCATATTGTCTATATCAATGCCGGGAGAACAATGCTTTCCTGGCTACGCAGGGAGAGGTCAACCAGAAGCTTCATATTTGGAATCCTCCTGGGCTCTGTCTTACGGACTTCTTTCCTTGGCTGATTTTAATCTAGATCTTTTTCCTGTAACAAACCATGAGACTATCAACTTTCAGTGAGTGCTGTGTGTCCCTCTAGTGAATTATCCAAGTTAAGAGGGCTTTTAGGAACCCCCAGCTTTATAATTAGTGTTACAAGTGAAGGCTCTGAATCTTGCTCAAGATTCATTCACGTTTTAGCACGTATCAATACTACATTCCTTTTTATTGCCAAATAATATTCCATTTGACAGACAGATCACATTTTGTTTATCCATTCATCAGTGGTTGGACATCTAGGTTGTTTCTACTATGGGATTACTATGAAAAATGTTGCTGTATACATTTATGCTCTAGTTTTTGTATGGACATATATTTTCAATTTTCTTAGCTATATACCTAAGAGTGGAATTGCTGGGTCATAGGTAATTCTACATTTCACTTTCTGAGGAACTGCCAGACTGTTTTCCAAAGTGGCTGCACCATTTTACAATGTATGAAGGTTCCAATTTCTCCACAGCCTTATCAATACTTGTTTTTGTCTGTCATTTTTATTTTAGTCATCCTGGTAAACAGAGTTGTGATTTGCATTTCCCTGATTGACAACGAAATGATGTTGAGCAATTTTTTGTGTGATTATTGGCCATTTGTGTATGTTCTTTGAAGAAACATCTATTCAAATCCTTTGCCTTCTAATTGGATTATTTGTCTTTTTCTGGTTGAACTGTAAGTGTTTCTTTATATATTCTGGAGATAAGTTCCTTAGCAGATATGTGATTTGCAAATATTTTCTCCCATCCTGTAGATTGTCTTCACTTTCTTGATGGTATCCTTTGCAGCACTAAAGTTGTTTTCATTGGCATGGGGGGGGGACTTTTTTTCCAGTTTTTATTTAAATTCCAGTTAGTTAACAGAGAGTGTAATATTACTTTCAGGTGTATGATGCAGTGATTCAACACTTGTATACATCACTTGGTGCCCATCACAACTGCACTCCTTACTCCCCATCATCTTTTTAACCCATCCCCAAGCCACCTCCCTTCTGGTAACCATCAGTTTGTTCACTATCATTAGGAGTCTCTTTCTTGGTTTGCCTCTTTCTCTCTCTCTCTTTTTTTTTTTTTTTGCTTTTTT
>PISX010032439.1:0-16235 GCA_004024625.1 Mellivora capensis
GACTTAAGTGGAAAAGAAAAATAATTATGTCCATAATTAGGCATAAGAAAATTATGAATGAAATTATGAATAAAAATTTTGAACATGACAACAGATACATAAAACATGGGGGAGGGAGTAAAATTTTTTTAGAATGTGTCTGAAAGAAGAGGACGGGGTGAAGGGGTGTGGGAGATACAAGCTTCCAGATATGGAAAGAAAACATTGAAATAAAAAAATACAGCAAAGGGAGTATTGCCAGTGGTATTGTAATAGCATTGTATGGTGACAAATGGCAGGTAGATGGTACACTTCTGAGCATAGCATAACTTAAACTTGTTGAATCACTATATTGTATACCTGAAACTAATTTAACATTGTGTGTCAACTATAATTAGAAAAAAAAGTTGTTTTTTCTTATTAGAATCAGTTAAACAATTTACTGTGAAAGTAACAAGCCTTAAGCTCTTGTCTTTTTATACATAAAAAAGAAATGTACTAATACATTAACTAGCAACATTTTCATATAGTCTAGTATATAATCTTTTCAAGTAAATATGACTAATAGCTATAATCAATCATGCAATGAGTATTCACCACCAAGTACTAAGAGCTTATTCATTTTTAGTTTAATGATCATTGTTACTTCTACCAAGCTTCTCTTAATAGAGATGGTGTGATCATGCTCTTTCTCCAACTGGCTAGATTCATATTTTAAAAGTTAAGACTGCAGGGCGCCTGGGTGGCTCAGTGGATTAAAGCCTCTGCCTTCAGCTCAGGTCATGATCTCAGGGTCCTGGGATCGAGCCCCACATCAGGCTCTCTACTCAGCAGGGAGCCTGCTTCCTCCTCTCTCTCTCTGCCTGCCCCTCTGCCTACTTGTGATCTCTGTCAAATAAATAAATAAAATCTTAAAAAAAAACATTAAGACTGCAATATAATAGCTTGACTAATCATACAATTAAAAATTAGAATAATCAATAAACTACAACCTTGATTACTTCTGGAGAGGGAAACTTGTTAACTGGGGATTGGAAATGGAATACAATATTGCTTCGCATCTCATATGCTTATATATTTTGAATTTTTTCATCATGGACGTGTATCACTTTTTACAAAAGAAAAATTTAAACATGCAAAGAATTTGTACACAGAAGATTTCTCTGATATAAGTAATCCTTTTAGTAGACCTAATACTGAAAGGAAATAATCCATCCATATGTTTCATTTCCCAGCACATATAGAAAATACAAGAAAGGAAAGGTTTATCTTATGCATCAATCTTTTTGCTTTAATAAAACGTACTGTCAAAAGCCAAAATACGTATCACATCACTATGAGGAAAGGTTTAGATGTGATCTATTCGTGCTACCTGATAAAGAAGTTTCCTCTACTTCCAGTACACTGAGATAGGAAAGTACCAAGGTAATTGATTCGATCATTACCTCAACATGACAAAACAAAATGTGTTTGAAAAAGCTATTTGACCTACCAACTCTGAGGTACAGTAGCCTAATATTCAAAACATGAACTCTGAAGCCAAACTGCCTTCTGCCACATACATTTTGTGGAACCCTCCTCTTTGTTTTAAACTCTTTTATAAACTAAGTATGTCCCCTTAAAATTCATACATTGAGGGGCGCCTGGGTGGCTTAGTGGGTTAAAGCCTCTGCCTTCAGCTCAGGTCATGATCCCCAGGTCCAGGGATCGAGCCCTGCATCCGGCTCTCTGCTCAGCAGGGAGCCTGCTTCCTCCTCTCTCTCTCTGCCTGCCTCTCTGCCTACTTGTGATCTCTGTTAAAAAAAAAAAAAATCATACATTGAAGCCCTAACCCCAATAGGTCTGTATTATTTGGAAAATGAGTCTTCATTTGAGGGATGTAATTAGGGTTAAATTAAGTCATAAAGATAGGGCCCTAATGACACTGGACTGGTGTCTTTATAGGAGGAAGACACAAGTTCGTTCTTTCTCTCCACACATGAGCAGAAGAAAGGCCAGGAAGACACAGTGAGAAGGCAGTCAATTACAAGCCCGCAAAAGGTTCCCACCAGAAGATGAATCTGCCAATACCCAAATCTGCAACGTCTAGCCTCCAGAACATGAGAAAATTCTGTCATTTAATACCCAGAATGCAGTATTTTGTTATGACAGCCCAAGTTGACTAATACAGACTTTCCCTGCAAAACAAGGATAATGATTATAGCTACTTGTGAGATATATATGGGTTAATAAAAGCTAAAGTACCCAGAAGCTGTTATGTATCTTTCATGTTTTGTCCATTAATTTCCTTATTTTTTAAGCTATGTTAGAGCTTCTGATAATTAGACAAAATTGCACATCTCTTCTGCATGAAGACAAAAATCTGTACATCCACATTGTTTTGGTTTATCAGAGGGAAGGTTAACGCTTGTCTTCATTATTGGCAGCTCACATTATGGAATGCAGGCAAGTATGACTATAGTCAAATATTTTATAGGATTACCCTGGAATAGGTTGCTGTTTGATGAAGTTATCCTCTTATTAAACAGCTCTAGTTGGTATGGGGCATGAGTCTGACAAAATTTTCCAGTTATATGAGAGTTTTAACACATAGGTTGACTTTGTGAATCACTAACCGGTGGTGATTCACCCTTTATTCAACAATATAAAGATAAGTTTTCAGTATCAAAGGACAAATACACTAGGAGAAAGGTAATGTGAGGTAAAGGTGGCAACAATTTTTGCAAGATAGAAAAGTAGATTGGTGATTTTCAGCCTTATTATGCAAGGCAGAAAGAGTTAAAATTTCACTGCCTACAGAGGGGAAACCCATCAGCAGCCAGCAGATCTCAGAGAAGACTCCAAAATGGAAAGCATCACATGTGTCTGAGGACAGGATGACATGGCTGGCTAAAAACAGGACAGTTTGAATAATGATATAAGGAGCAGGTAGACCTCCAGATACCCTCCTCTACTCTGTGAAATAGGCAGCTGATCTTCCCTTCTCAGCAACGTGAGATTTTGGAGTCAGCCAGGAGACTGGAAAGAACAGAAGTCAGTAACAAGTCAAAACAGGAGGAATAAGAGGATATATTAAGCATTTCAATGCTTTCCCCCACTCAGCCATCCAAATACTGCAGCCATACCTACACCACAAACAAGAAACTAGAAAATTTCTTTCTGCAGAAGCAGATTCTCCTGAGAAATAACTTGCATACACTTTGCAATTATTATGAATAGCAAAGTCCAAGAGACAACAAGATTTGCACTCATACCCAGCACAACCTATCTATATAGCTTTTTAGTTCATGGTTCTTAAATAGTGTGGCTCATAATACATTAAGAGAAGTCTCTAATTGGATTTGGAGAGACCAACAAAAAGAAAAGGAGTCTGGAGTAAATGGAAACAATGTAGGAAAAATAAAATACTTTCAACAATGTATTAGTCAAGGTTCTCCACAGGAACATTTATAAGAGATATAGGAATGTCTCACACAGCTGTGAAGGCTGAGAAATGCTATAGTCTGCCATCTGCGAGCTGCAAAACTAGGAAAGCTGGTGGTAATATAACTCAGTTTTTGAGTCCAAAGACCCAAGAACCAGGAGTTCTGATGTTCAAAGGCAGGAATATGGGCATTACAGCTCAGGAAGAGAAATAATTCTCCTTTCCTTTGCCTTTTTGTTCTATTTGGGCCTTCAGTGAATTAGATGATGCCTGCCCACATTGGTGGGAGGGATCTTAGTCTACTGAATCAAATGGTAAACTCTTCCAGAAACACTCTCATAGACACACCTAGAAATGTCTCTGCAGCCATCTGGGCACCCCTCAGCCCAGCAAAGTTAAACATGAAATTGTCACAAACAATATTTATTGTATAATTAATATTCACAGAGAAAGCAAAGAATATGTTGCATATATGATAACAGAATAGAACTGGATTGAAATGGAAACTTAAAAAATGATAAAACACTACTGCAAACTAAAAATATGATAGAAATAAGTCAGCAGACAAGCTAAAAAAAATAAAGGAAGGGGAAATTAAGGAAATCTTACAGAGCAAAGAACAAAAGGAGGATAAGTAAAAAAGTTATTAAAAAAAAATCCAACATGTACCTAATAGGAGTTCAAAAAAAGAGTGGAGGAAATCATCACACCAACATGAGAAAACTTTTCAGAATCTCCTATTGTTATGGATAATATGTCTATGCCAAGGCTCCGTGTTAGCACTGTGTCCTATTTTCTCTCATTGGTTACAAGGCCAGCATTCTTCCCCGTATCCCAATCTCCATTGGTTCCCTCTTACTCAT
This sequence comes from Mellivora capensis, assembly GCA_004024625.1. NCBI lineage: Eukaryota > Metazoa > Chordata > Mammalia > Carnivora > Mustelidae > Mellivora > Mellivora capensis. The sequence goes on from PISX010032439.1 coordinate 4,267, forward strand.
TTGCATCAGCAAATCAACAGGCTATTATTTCTCTCACACTTCAATATACTGTCCCATATCTAAGTTCTCTTATAGCAAAGCCCTTCAAAAGACTCACTATATTTACTGTCTCCAATTCCTCTCTTCCCACTCTTTCTTTCACTCACCCAGTGTAGATTTCTATCCTCAATTTTCTACCAAAACAGTTATTTCTGGGGTCATCAAGGCCTTCCATATGGACAAATCTCACTTAAGTTATGATAATACCATATGACCCCAAAATTGAAGACCTAGACATTCATTTCAGAAAAATAATTCATGTTTCCACAGAAACCTATACATGAATATTTATAGCAGCTTTACTCATAATAGCAGAAAACTAGTAATAAGCCAAATGTCTTTTAATAGGTAAATGATTAAACAGACCATTGTATATCTATACCATGGGATACTATTCATCCATAAAGAAAAATGATCAATATATACAACAAACTGTTTGATTCCCTAGAGAATTATGCTCATTTTTAAAAGAGAGATTATTTTTCAGCCAATCCCAAAAGGTTATATAATGTGCAAATCCATTTACATGGCATTCTTAAAAAAAGGAGTAAGTAGGGTAAGAGGAAAGTGGGTGTGGGTATAAAGGACAAAGAGCAAGATAAGGGATTCCTTGTGATGAGGATAATGTTCTGTATCTTTACTATGTATTCTGTATGCCCATATCCTCTTTGTGATAATGTACCATAGTTTTTGCAAGAGGCTACAACTGGGAGAAGCTGAGCGAAGGCTACATGAGCTCTCCATATTATGGCTTACAATTGGATGTGAATCTACAATTATTTCAAAATAAAGGAGAAAAAAGCTAAGTTGGAATTTATGTTGTTTTTTACTCTTTAGGAAAGAACATTTAAATTCACCCAGATAGTGCTCAGGAGTTAACTCACCCAGCTGATACAGTAACAGATTGTTGTCCCTCTTGCAGTAAGTAAACAAACTTTTCCTAAATCCTTGAAGTCATTCAAACTCTATTTTCCAAGAAGGACATAATACAAAGGACTTGATTAATTTTTAAAACTTAATTTTGAAAACTTAAAACAGAGACTATCAGCTAACTATGGAGGGGTCGGCTCCCGACAACTGTACAGGTAGCCGTCATGAGATATTTTCATTGTCCAACAAAGAAGTGGAATGAATAATTGGCATTCAGGGATTGAAAAGGAAAGCTGTCTGACCCCAAAAAGATCCAACAAACAGAATATAGAGATATGATTGTGGATCAGCTCACACCACCATAAACCCAATTCAAGGTGCTGTATTTCTGGATAGGCTGACCCGTTCATTGACCGGGAATGACTACGGTTTGTGCTGAAAGGGTTGGGCCCCAGAAAAACATCCTAGAAACAAGTATGGGGCAGCTGAGCTATGTCTAACATTGAAAGAAGAGACTACTGAGACTCACATGCCTCAAAAGCCCACACTGGTCTATACCAGGAGCTGGGGCAGCACAGGTGATTGGCAAAGTTTTCATACTATGAATGACTGCTATCAAAGGAAACATAATGGAAGAGGAAGAACCTATAGCATCACAGGCTACAGCAAATGTTAGAAACTGTGATTCTCTGTACTTGGGCTTGGCTTTCAGATGTACTTTCTTATAGACTGAATAAACCCCAGACATTCAGGGAATGAACGGGAAGGGCAATAGACTTCCTACTCAAACTGGCATACTGATTCTTAAAATAACATTGTAGAAATAAAAGAGAGGTGATCAAATCTGTAGATGTGAATAGCAATATATAAAAAATAAATTTGCATAAGAGAATAAACAAAGCAAATACACTAAAGTATTAATGGTAGATAACATCTTTTCCTTTTTTTTTCAAATTTTCTTTAGGATGGTGTTATTGATCTAATGGAATAATAAACTTTGAGGAAAATGTAGAATGTAAATGTACAAGAAAATAGAAAAATAAAATGAAACCTGTGTAGAATAAAGCTTACCTCTATCTTTTTGAAGCAGTTGACTATGTAAAAGTCTAATCCTACATTTACAGTATAATGAATATCACCAGGCCCGATTCTTATTTAAAACTCACATTGATTATTGTTGTAGCTCTTTGTTTTTAAAATCCTCACCTGAGGTGTTGCTGTAGTTTATTTTCTGGAAACCAAGTTGACCTTTTGCCAATGGGCATTTTCTTTTTCAAATTGTCCTTGCATAAATGAAGTCCAACATGGAACGCTTTCAGTTTTATACATTGTATTTATTTTGTGAAACCCTTTAAACAATACTACCTACTTGTTAACATCCCTTCCAAATGGCAGATTCAGATAATCTGGAAACAGTTTCTGAAATGCAGCTGCTTCAGAGACAACGGAGTCCTTGCACAGAAAAACTCGACTGGGCTGATTTATGTACAAGAATCAATCTCTGCAGGATGAAAAATGAAATAAAACTTCTTTTCTTCTTACCTCTTGGACAAAAACACTGCAAAAGACTTTTCAGAACATAAGAAATAATCAAAGCACAGTCTGATAACAGCCAAAACTGTTCGATGTGAGAGCTCTGTATTGAGGGAAGCTATCCCACAGACTGAGGAGCTTACAGGTAAGTCATCAAACTACCATGACAGCAAAGAGAAACCAGAACTCAAAGGAAGGTAGACATTATCTATATATTTATCCAACTCCCCTGAAACTAAATATACTTGTGTGTGAGCAATATGTGGGTAAGGATATGGCCATACATGTAATTAAAGTAGCTGTCTTAGAATGCTTGGGCCACTGTAACAAATTACCATAGACTGAGTAGCTTGTAAATAACAAAAGTTTATTTCTTACGGGTCTAAAGGATGGAAGTCCAAGACCAGAATGCCACCATGTCTGGATAGACCCCTCTTCTGGGTTGCAGACAGCCAGCTCCTCCGTGTATTCTCACGGGCAGAGAGCAGAGAGGGGAAGCAAGCTCTCTCAGAACTCCAAGGGCATGAATCACACCATGAGGGTTCTGCTCTATTGACCTCCCGAAGGCTCCCCCTCCTATAACTGTCACTGTTAGAATTTCAACATGAAATTTGGGGGTATGCATTCTTCAGCAGATGCTCTGTGCTGTGATTTCAGCTACACTGGGAAAAATAATACTCTTAAAATTCCTCCTCTTCCAGCTATTAGAGATGTATTTGATAAACTCTTCCATTAAAGTGGAAATAACCACTAAGAAGCAAGCCTTGGGGCACCTGGGTGGCTCAGTAGGTTAAATATATGACTCTTGATTTTAGCTCAGGTCATGATCTCAGGGTCATGGGATCCCTGTGTCAGACCACATGCTCAGTGTAGAGTCTGCCTGTTTTCTCACTCTCCCTTCTGCCTCTACCATGGCTCATGTTCGTTATCTCCCTCCCTCTCTCTCTCACTCTCTCTCTTAAATAAATACATTTTTTAAAAAAGAAGAAGAAGTAAGCCTTTTTCTGGGTCAAATTCTTTCTTGAAAGTGGTCTTAAGAATTATATTATATGAAGGGAACATAGTCAAAGTCATGAAAAGTGTTAAAAAGATGAAAAAATGAAAAATCAAAGAAAACTTGTGTTGATAGATCTAAATCTATGTACCTTTGCCTGCCTTAATTAGGGTGCATAGATTTTTTTACATTCTCTGGTATAAATAAAAATCTTTGAACCCTAAGCCATTCACACAGCAAATGTTTTAAGATTAAAAAAATCCCTATCTTAAGATCACCAATAGGTTTTACTTTCCCATTCACTAGGATATTCGGACTCTCACATTCCAGATTTAGAGCCCACATGCAGAGTTCTTTGAGACTATACGAGATAACCTCTGCTTCATTCTTATCATCTCAACTAACATGTCCTCTAATTATTCCATGCCTGTCTAACTTTCTCTATTTAACCAATAACCCCCCTGATCTAGGATAATGGCCAGGTTCTTGTGCATTCTCTTTGCATGCAGCTATATTGCCTATTTCAAAGAAAACTCCAGATTTCTTCCCTACATAAACACCCACTTGCATGTGTTCACACTCCACCTTAAGACATGGTTCATGGTTCTAAATTCTGGCTGCACGTTGAATTTCTTTTTTATTTATTTATTTATTTATTTATTTATTTGACAGACAGAAATCACAGGTAGGCAGAGAGGCAGGCAGAGAGAGAGGGGGAAGCAGGCTCCCTGCCGAGCAGAGAGCCCAATGCCAGGCTAGATCCCAGGACCCTGGGATCATGACCTGAGCCGAAGGCAGAGGCTTTAACCCACTGAGCCATCCAGGCACCCCAGCACATTGAATTTCTTGAAAGGCCTAAAATATATGTGTCCAGGACCCAAACCTGGTCAACTGAATCAAAATCTCTATAGGGCCAAAGCATAATCATCTGAGTACACACACTTAAGTACATAGAAAGAGTTCAGAACCACTGACAAAATGAGTCCAAATTCTTCAACCCCTGGTATACCAAAGAGTCATTTGAAAATCTTAGTAAAACTGCAAATGTGTAGACTCTCAAAATCTAGACTGGAATCCCAGTAATCAACATTCTTAGCAAGTAACTGTAGTTCTGATGGAGGTGGATGGGATCCTTAGATCCATCAGTAATATACTTTTTAGGAGCAGCCCTAATATGAAACTGGCTCTAATATATTTTTAAAATTTTAATAGGGCATTCCTTAATTCATCATTTATTATAGAACCAATTCTCAGTCTAAAAAAGTGAATAAAAATTAATGTAAAAGAAGACATTGCTGGAAATGTGATGAACTCTACATGTCAAAAAACACCTTATTTTGTAAGATATCTAAAAGTTGTGGATAATAGGTATTTTTAATGAATATAAGATGATAGTAAAGTATGGAAAACATTAAGAAGTCAGAATTGCATTTCTGTTGGCTTCTCTTTTTGTCCCAGCCTCTCGATGTGGATTTCTACAGGGCTCAACATCTCAGTCTTCTCTGTCAACATGAACTCCTTTGGTAAATCATGCTGTTTCATGGCTTTAAATATACCATACATGCTTACAATACCCAAGTTCATATCTCAATCCAGTTATCTAATTTAAACTTTAGGATCCATCTAATAGCTACCCAAATCCAACATGGGGAAACCAAAGCAGTTAGACATCACGGTGAAGAGGCCAAGGAGGAAAAGGTTTTCACACAGAGCACTTACGATCTGTAGAGGGTCCATCCTGATTCTTCATTGAGTACTGATCAATGTACACATTTGAGGAAACTACATAAAGGCAGGAAAACTGCTTAGAATCCACAAAAGGCTGAAAAAACCCTGTTCTCACCAGATTTCACATAAAATCTTAGCACTCATAGGATATTCAGTAGAGCTCTCAGAGTGTTGCTTCAGTAATGGGAAAAATTAGCCCCAAATGAACCAGTGTTCTAACCCCATCTGATAAATTTAGAAGATCTAAAAGATTTAAAGCATTTCTTAATAATAAAATGTATATCCCACACAAAGCTCAAGACTGTAAGAACAGAAATATAACCAGCACCAAGAAAAGTATAATTCACTGTGTCTAACATCCGGTAAAAAGTTATTTATGCAAAGTAGAAAAACAGGACCTACGAGAAAAGTCTATCAAGAAATTTCAACCCAGAAATGATACAAGTCACAGATTTAGTAAACAAACATTAAAAACTATAGGTGTACATCACATGTTCGTGAAAGCAGAGAGAAGATTAATCAGATCAATATAGTTTTTAGAAGGACACAAATCAAAGTTCTAGAGATGAAAACTAAAGTGTGTAAAATGAAAAATAAAAATATATGTGGGATTAACAGATTAGATTTCAGATGAAAAGATTTTTGAAGACATACCAATAAGGTTATCTCAAGTGAAACACAGGACAACAATTTATTTGTGGGACAGCTTCAAGTATCCTAGTACATATGTAAATGGAGCCCCTAAGTTAGAGAACAAGGTGGAGGATACAAATAGTTGAAGATATAGTAATTGGGAAAATTTCATATTTGATGTAAAATATAAATTTATACATCAAAAAAATCTCCATGAATACCAAACACAAGGAAAATGAGGGAAACTACACCAAAGCCCAATGTAATCCACTTTCTCAATATTGTCTCTGTCACTGGCTTTAAGTGTAAGAGGAGAAAAACTGTTAAATACAAAGGGTGAAAAATAATAATAATAGCATCAAAGTTCATGCCAGAACAACATAAGCCAGATCACAAAAACATTATCTAATTGTTTACAAATAAATTACTAAAAAATATAAATTTAGATTTATCCCAGTGATAAACTTCTGTATTAAGAAGCAAGCATTCAGATCAATAATCTCCACTTCAAATTCAACAAGAAAAATAGTAAATTGTCAGAGGATGTGAAGAGGACATGATCACTGGTTGACCTTGAGCTGGACCCTGACAATCAAAGGCTCTTCACCCCTCCCCTGTCCCTGGAATGGGAATTCTGTTTGCCTTCCCCACTCCCAGAGGCTGCCCCAAGGACATAGCCTCGAAAGAGTGATGCGGTACTAAGACTGTCTGGACATTATATGTGACTGAACGCAGTTAAGGCCCCGATATAAATTTTTTAAGACAGGACAGGTGGATGCAGAGATTTTTTGGTTTTGCAGCTGCCCAAGATAAGCCTCATATGTAATTTCTCTTTGCTGCAGTTCTATTCCAGAAAAGCAGCCCCACAGTGCGCAAACACGGTGATTGGAGTCTTTGTGATGATTAGTGAAAAGCTGGGACCAGGGGAATTGTCCTCCATGCATGCCTCTGTCCCCTGCTGTTGAACGGATGCTCAAACACTCGCAGCAGGACTTCTTCCTTAGAGAAGCAATATACCCTCTTCCAAATGTCTTCCAGGAAGGGGTGTGATCAGGACACCTGTGTAGCTCAGTTGGTTATAAAGAGGCTGCTTTTGGCTCAGGTCATGTTCCCAGAGTCCTGGGATCCAGTCCTGCAGCAGGCTTCCTATTCAGAGGGAGTCAGCTTCTCCCTCTGCCCCTTCCTCCTGCTCCTGCTCTCTCGCTCTCTCTCAAATAAAATGTTAAAAAAAAAAAGAAGAAGAAGAAGAAGAAGAAAGAAGGGAGAAGAAGGGAGAAGGGAGAAGGAGAAGAAGAAGAAGAGAGTAAGGAAGAAAGAAGAAGAAAAAGAAAAAGAAGAAGGGGCACGAGCAGGGAACCCAGGGAACCCCCTCACCACGACCCGTCCTGCAAGCCCTCTGCGCTGCTCTCTCTCCTGCACCAGCCCCTCCCCCTGACTTTGCTCCTTGAAAAGCGCTCCCTACCCTCGCAGCACCACAGCTTTTCTCTCTTCCAGTTCACAGTTCTGAACCATGCATCTGTCACATTCCCTCCCTCCAGTCGTGCAGATTCTTTTCTTCATCCTCAGATCGATTTCCTAGTTGTTCAAAATGATTTGATGTTGCTCCAGCTGTGTTCGAGGGACCAGGCAAGCCTAGGGCCCCTGACTACTCCGCCATCTTAACTCCTCCCTTATGTCTTTACGTGGTAACTTTCCATTTAAGGTTTATTTTACTTCAGATTTGTTCTCCACATAAAAAGGGTAGATAAACTGGTAGATATCTTCCTTGACCATGTCAGCCAGTCAGATCTTGATGAATGCCTTCAGTTAACTAAAATTTCTTTGGGAGCCTGATGTATCATAAGTTAAACCCTGCCTCAGTCTTGGTCAGTTCTTTCTTATATTTTAGTGACACACAGTCCCTTTGGTGTACAGGCTGTATAATTCTGTCACTTCTAGCCTTTACCCATCCCTGGTGCAAAGAGTTCCCAAAGCCCTAGTCAGTCTCTCATCACTTAGTCTTTCACCTTCCTTGCCCTGTTCTTGTTTTTCCCAGCATGCCCTCCTCCCTTCCGTCCCCATCATCAGGTTCTTTCTCACCCACCACAAACACTGCAGAAGTCTTCATCAGCCCTGAAGAACTTTCCTTGGTCTTGTAGTGCTCACATGCACTGGCCTATCCTTTCACTACTGTATTTCCTGAAAGAGTAGTTTGGGATAGCCTTTTCAATTTTTCATCCTCTTATTTCTCAAGTCAGTTCTTTCCTTTGAATCTCCCTCCAGTATTCAATATTAGGAGTATTCAGTATTAGGAGTTAGTTTTGAACATGTTAAATTTAAGAGGGAAAAAAAGTATTTTGCTGTCTTCATCCTTCATCATCTTTGCAACACTAGACCCTTTCTGCTCTCCTCCACATACCACCCTTTTCTCCCTTGATTTTCAATATTCTCACGTACCCATCACTCTCATGGCATATTAAATAGTGGTAAAGCTGAGCTTGAAGCCCATGATGGTATTTTCCCAGTCTGCTTTTTAGATATATGTTCAGTATTTACATCACATAAACTATTTGGGACTTGAATTAACCTGGGGAAGAATCATTTAATCTTTTTGCTTTTCTTATGACTTACCACAATTTGAAAATACAAATGATCAAAACCACAACTGTTTACAGTGAATCAACCAGTATCAAAAACACCATCCATGAAATAATAATGCAAAATATAAAAGGTTGCCAAACAAAAATGTGTAATGTACTAATATGAATGAAGCATGAAAATTTTGTTTAAAAGGATAATAGAAAGTAATATAGGAGTTTTAGATAAGAAATTAAACCAGGGCAAACAAATTTTTCTTTCTTTTTTTTAATTAACTATTTTTATTAACATATACTGTATTATTTGCCCCAGGGATCCAGGTCTGTGAATCGTCAGGCTTACACACTTCACAGCACTCACCATAGCACATGCCCTTCCCAATGTCCATAACCCAACCACCCTCTACACACCTCCTCCCCCCAGCAATCCTCAATTTGTTTTGTGAAATTAAGAGTCTCTTATGATTTGTCTCCCTCCCAATCCCATCTTGTTTCATTTTTTCCTTCCCTATCCCCCACACCCCAGACAAACTTTTTCTGTAAAGGACCAGTGAGTATATATTTTAGGATTTATGGGTCAGATATCTCGTCTTTGTTGAAATTATTCAACACTGCAATTATAACACAAATACAGTGATGAACATTATGTAAAGAAATGAGAATGATTGTGTTTCAAGAAACCTTATTTATGAAAACAGGGCCAGGCTGAATTTGGCCTATGGAATATAGTTTGTTTGGTCTTGAATTAAATTACTCATGGCAATTTTAGATAACTTATCAGTGATAAATATAGATAAATTTTATTTGTTTATTTTTACTTATTTTTAAAGATTTTATTTATTTATTTGACAGAGAGAGACACAGTGAGAGAGGGAACAAAAGCAGAGGGAGTGGGAGAGGGAGAAGCTGACTTCCTGCCAAGCAGGGAGCCTGATGCTGAGCTCAATCCCAGGACCCTGGGATCATGCCCTCAGCTGAAGACAGTTGCTTAATGACTAAGCCACCCAGGTGCCCCCTTGTTTATTTTTAAAGATTATATTTATTTATTTGGGAGAGAGAGAAAGATAGGACAGGTTGGGAGTGAGGAGGGACAGATGGAGAGGGAAAATAAGACTCCCCACTGAGCAGGGAGCCCAATACAGGTCTCAGTCCCAGGACCCTGAGATCATGACCTGAGCTGAAGGCAAATGCTTAACCAACTGAGCTACCCAAACACCCCAGATATATTTAACTTTTAATATGACAGCATTGTTATTAAAGCAGTGTTCCCTCAGACTAAGCTAGGATTCCAGAAATGTAATTTAGCATCTGCTTTGAGGTAGATCGGGGAATTGAGAGAGAGAAGCTCAATGCCTCTTAACAAAATAGCACAGAATAGCTTGAATTCAAAGTCCCAGCTTTACCACCAAAGACTCTATGGTCCCGGGCAGATCACTTAACTTCTGAGACTTAGATTCCTCATCCATAACATAATATAAGGAAGAGAAAAGTAATTGAGAAATTACCAATTCTAGAAATTCTGTATTTTATCTCATTGATGCTCATTTTATTCTCATGGAACTGTGAAGTATACAGTTTTATTTCTACTGTGAAAACATGGAAGTGGAAACTCATGATAAAGTTATTTACCCAGGGCACCTGGGTTGCTCAGTCGGTTGGGTGTCTGCCTTTGGCTCAGGTTGTAGTCCCAGGATCCTGGGATCGACCACCGCATCGGGCTCCCTGCTCACCAAGGAGCCTGCTTCTCTCTCTGCCTTTGCTGCTCCCCCTGCTTGTGCACTCACTGTATCAAATAAATAAATAAATAAAATGTTTTAAGTTATTTACCCAAAGACTTCAGTGTTAGTAAGTAGTAGAGATGAAATTCAAACCTTCACATTATTTTACCCTATGATCAGCAAACTGTAGCTCAGAGGCCACATACTGGTCTGCCACTCGGTTATGGATGGTGAACAAGCTAAGGATAGCTGGGGGGGAAATCATAGGATTAATATATCATGACTCAGGAGAAATTGTATGAAATTCAAGTTTCAGGTTCAGTGAACAACATTTTACTGAAACACATTCATGTTCATTCATTTACAAATTGAATATGGTTGTTTTTGTGCTACAAAATCAGAACTGAGTAGTTGTCACAGAAACATTATGGTACAGAAAGCCTAAAATCTTTACCATGTGGTCCTTTATGAAAAAAGTTTGCAGATTCCTGATCTTGACTCCTTCACAGGATACTGGGGCATTATCAGATGAGATAATATAAACAAAACTTCTGTGATCTGTAGAGCACAATACAAATCTGAGGGATTGGTACGCTAAGATATAAGCAGGAAATTGTAACAAACAAACCAACACTCATAACAGAAAACATAAAACATTTTTAAAAGCAAAGGCCATCAACAGAGTAACTTTGTGTGACTTACAGTAAAACTGCTATTTTGAGTAAAAGAATGTTTTGTGAATAGAGTATTTTGCCTAGATTAGGTTGACTCTGTGGCATACTCATCAATGAAGTAATTACTGTCATTAGAATCCTGCAAAAACCCACAAATGCATAAAGGTTAAAGAATATCCTACTAAAGTATGAATGGGTTAATCAGGAAATTAAAGAAAATAATGGATGGAAGCAAATGAAAAGATGACAGTCTAAAACCTTTGGACTGCAACAAAAGTGGTCCTAAGTGGGAAATATATAGTAATATAGGCCTTCCTCAAGAAGGAAAGTCTCAAATACATAACCTAACCAATGAATTCTGGAACACTGAAAAGAAATTAAAATAAATAAATAAGGAATAAAAAAATAAAAGAGCTATAAAAATAACAGCAAGTAAAGCCTAAAACCAACAGAAGAAGGGAAATGATTAAGATTAGGACAGAATAAGTGATATAGAAATAAAAAAAGAAATAGTAGAACAGATCAACAAAACTAGGAGCTTGTTCTTTGAAAGCGCTAACAAAATTGATAAACCCCTGGCCAGACTTATCTAAAAGAAAAGAGAAAGGACTCAAATAAATAAAATCACAAATGAAAGAGGAGAAATCACAAACTGACACCACTGAAATACAAATAATTATAAGAGAATATAAGGAAAAATTATATGCCAACAAAATGGGCAATCTGGAAGAAATCAATAAATTCCTAAAAAGATATGAACCACCAAAACTGAAACAGGAAGAGATAGAAAATTTGAACAGACCCATAACCAGAAAATAAATTGAATCTGTAATCAAAAATCTCCCAACAAACAAGGGTCCAGGGCCAGATGGCCTACCAGGAGAATTCTACTAGACATTTAAAAGAGAATTAATACCTATTCTGCTGAAGCTGTTCCAAAAAATACACATGGAAGGAAAACTTCCAAACTCATTTTACAAGCCTACAGTACCTTGATCCCAAAATCAGACAAAGACCCTACTAAAATGGAGAATTACAGACAAATGTCCTTGATAACATGAACACCAAAGTTCTCAACAAAATACTAACTAATTGAGTCCAAAAGTACATTAAAAGGACTATTCACCACGGTCAAGTGGGATTTATTCCTGGACCACAGGAGTGGTTCAATATCTGCAAGTCAATCAACCTGATACACCAGTTA
>PISX010032440.1:0-16217 GCA_004024625.1 Mellivora capensis
GCTGCAGAGCAGGTTCCCAGCCGCGATCTCTGGGGACACCTGTGTGTCCTGCTTGTACTCAAAACCACAAGCGGCAGCTGTCTGGGCAGCTCCAGACCCCCAGAGAGGTTCCAAGCGGGGAAGGCACACAGAGATTTTCCCGCTGGCCCGAGCTGGGAGCGCTCAGACTTTCTGGGTCCTAGAGCCGCCGCTTTTGCCCACGCGCCTCTCTCAGGGGAGGGGGTGGAGCGCGTCACAGGCTCCGCTAGCGGGGCGCGGCACACTGGTGGGGACTGCAAAAGTCTGTTTCTGCTCCGGGAGGGTCCCATCCCCTGCCACACGCCAAACGCCCCTAGGAGGTCTCCTCGCAGCTCAGCGACCAGGACCTGGTTTCTCTGCTGTACTCTCTCTGACTCAGCGCCAGCCGCGGCTGGCCTCAGTGGGGGACTTAATCCCCTGTCCCTAACAGTTCCAATTCCCACAATTTCACCCTATGATCTTTTCTCTTTTTGAGTGCTTTTTATCAGACTTCAAGTTAATGCTGGTCCCCAGTCTTAGGGGACTCTCGTATTGGGGTATTACTTCCCAATGCGTCTCCTCTGGTGGCTCCCTCCCCCTTTTGTTTATCTTCCGATAACAGTCCGGTGTTCCCGCTCGGCTTTACCTGCCCACTGGCGTCTTCTGCCCCCGTAGAGATCCTGACATCCCACTGGCGTCTTCTGCCCCCGTAGAGATCCTGACGAGTAGAATTTTGATCTCAGGCTGATTTAATGAGTGATCGGTGTTCCTTGGTAGGTAATCAGCTCACTTTAGGGGACAGGTTGAACCAGAGCATCCTCCTGGTTCCCCGCCATCTTGTCTCCCCCTACCTGAGTCGAAAGTTCATTTTTTGTTGACTGAATAATATTCCAGGGTGTGTGTGTGTGTATGTATACCATATTTTTTTATCCATTCATCTGTTGATGTATATCTGGACTCTTTCTATAGTTTGGCTATTGTGGACATTGCTGCTAAAAACATTGGGGTGCACATGATTCTTCGGATTACTGCATTTGTATCTTTGGGCTAAATACCCAGTAGTGCAATTACTGGGTCATAGGGTAGCTCTATTTTCAAATTTTGAGGAGCCTCCATACTGTTTTCCAGAGTGGCTATACCAGCTTACATTTCCATCAACAATGTAGGAGGGTTTCCCTTTCTCTGCATCCTTGCCAATATTTGTTGTTTCCTGTCTTGTTAATTTTAGCCATTCTGACTGGTGTGAGGTGGTATGTCACTTTGGTTTTGATTTGTGTTTCCCTGATGCCGAGTGATGTTGAGCACGTTTTCATGTGTCTGTTGGCCATTTGGATGTCTTCTTTGCAGAAATGTCTGTTTGTGTCTTCAACCCATTTCCTGATTGGATTATTTGTTCCTTGAATGTTGAGTTTGATAAGTACTTTATAGATTGTGGATATTAGCCCTTTATCTGATATGTCATTAGTAAATATCTTCTCCCATTCTGTCAGTTGTCTTTTGGTTTTGTTGGCTGTTTGCTGTGTAAAAGCTTTTTACCTTGGGGCGCCTGAGTAGCTCAGTGGGTTAAGCCTCTGCCTTTGGCTCAGGTCATGATCTCAGGGTCCTGGGATCAAGCCCTGCATCGGGCTCTCTGCTCAACAGGGAGCCTGCTTCCCCCCACTCTGCCTGCCTCTCTGCCTACTTGTGATCTCTGTCTGTCAAATAAAAATAAATTCTTTTAAAAGAAAGAAGCTTTTTATCTCAATGGAGTCCCAATAGTTCAAGGTCTATTACAATACTGTAATCATCAAGACAGTATGGTACTGGCACAAAAAGAGGCACATAGATCAATGCAACAGAATAGAGAGCCCAGAAATGGACCTATAGTCAACTAATCTTCAATAAAACAGAAAAGAGTATCCAATGGAAAAAAGACAGTCTTTTCAACAAATGGTGTTGGGAAAATTGGACAGCCACATGCAGGAGAATGAAACTGGACCATTTCCTTATGCCATACACAAAAATCAACTCAAGATGGAAGAAAGTCCTTAATGTGAAAGAGAAAACCATCAAAATTCTAGAGGAGAACACAGGCATCAACCTCCTTGAACTCAGCTGCAGCACCATCCTCCTAGACTCAGTGTCAAAGGCAAGGGAAGCAAGGGTGAAAATTGTGGTTGAATTCTACTTTCATTGCATTGAGAACAGAAAATATGCAGGGTAAGATCTCCATCTTTTTGTACTTGTTGAGGCCTAATTTATGACCTAGTATGTGACCTATTCTGGAGAGTGTCCCATGTGTGCTTGACAATAATGTGTATTCTACTGCTTTAAGATGAAATGTTCTGAATATATCTGTTAAGTCCATCTGGTCCAACATGTCATTCAAAGCCAGTACTTCATTGTTGGTTTTTGCTTAGACGATCTGCCTATTGATGTTAAGTGGGGTGTTAAAGTCATCTACTATTATTGTATTATTATCAGTGGGTTCCTTTTTGTTTGTTATAAATTGTTTTCTATATTTGAGTGCTCCCAAGTTGGGGTTGTATTTATAATTGTTAGATTTTCTTGTTGAGTTGTCCCCTTTTTTATGATATAAAGACCTTCTTCATGTCTTATTATAGTCTTTGGTAAAATCTAGAGTGTCTTGTATATGTATTGCTACTTGGGCTTTCTATTGATGTACACTTGCATGTTATTTGTGTCTCTATTCCCTCACTTTCAATCTGCAGGTGTCATTAGGGTAAAATGAGTCGCTTATAGGCAACCTATAGATTGTCTTTTTTTTAATACATTCTGACACCCTATTTCTTTTGATTAGAGCATTTAGTCCATTTATATTCAGAGTAATTATTGACATGTATTTTGTGCCATTTTATTGCTTGTTTTGTCATTGTTATCTAGATATTTTCTCTGTTCCTTTCTAATCTTGCTGCTTTTGGTCTTTCTTTCTTATTCAGAGCATTCCCTTTAATATTTCTTGTAGGGATAGTTTAGTGGTCATGAACTCCTATAGGTTTTGTTTGCCTGGGAAACGCTGTCTCCTCTTCTGAATGATAGCCTTGCTGGATAGAGTTTTCTTTGCTTCAGATTTTTCCCATTCAACACATTGAATATATCATGCCACTTTCTTCTGGTTTGCCAAGTTCCTGCAGAGAGATCTGCAGCTCGAGTTATTTATGGGTCTTTCTTTGTAAGTTAGGGACTTCCTAACTAACTTGGTGCTTTAGAATTGTTTTTCATTATTACTATATTTTATAAATTTTCATTGTAATACATCTTGTTGTTGGCCTGCTTTTGTTGACTTTAATGGCAGTCTCTGTGACTTCTGAATTTGGATGTCTTTTTCCTTCCCAAGGTTAGAGATTTTTTCAGCTGTTATTTCCTCAGATACACCTTCTGCCCCCCTTTCTGAATCTCTCTTCTTCTTCTGGGATTCCAATGATATTAATGTTATTATGTTTGATGGAGTCACTGAGTTCCCTAAGTCTATTCTTGTGGTCCATAATTCTTTCTTTTTTTTTTCATCTTCATTATTTTCCATTAGTCTATCTTTGTATCACTACTTTGTTCCTCTGCTTCTTCCATCCTGTGGTCAATACATCTAGTCTGTTTCAAATCTCAGTTATTGCATTTTTTCATTTCTGACCTATTTTTAGCTCTTTTTTTTCTGTGGTAAGATCCTCCCTGATGTCTTCAATTCTTTTCTCAAGCCTAGTGAGTACCTTTATGATTGTTGCTTTAAAATCTCCATTGGGTATATTAGTTATATCTCTTTTATTCAGATCTCTGGCCATGACTTTTTCGTGTTCTTTCTTCTGGGTTGAATTCCTCTATCTTGGCCTTTTGTGTAAGTCTCTGTCTTCTTCTGTGTTTTAGGAAAGTCTGTTATGTTTCCTGCTCCTGAGAATCATGGCTTATTTTTTTTCAAGGATATTTATTTATTTGAAAGAGGATGAGAAAGACAAAGAGCGAGTGAGCACATGAGAGTTGGGGGGTGGGCAAAGGGAGAAGGAAAGAAACTCAAGCAGACCCTGTGCTAAGCACAGAGCCCAGTGTAGGGCTTGATCTCATGTCCATGAGATCATGACCTGAGCCAAAATCAAGAGTCAGGCACTTAACCAACTGAGCCACCCAGGGACCCCAAGAATCATGGATATATGAAAAAGAGGTCATAAAGTGTCCAGGGCCTGGTGCTCTAGTGATTGTTTCCACTGTCTGCTGCAAGTGCTTTGCTGCTATGATTTGGCTGCTGTATCCTTCAGGCCAGTCATCTGCAGATGCTCTCCTTGCCTGCAGTGGGCAGTGTTTGGAACTTGCCCAGAGTGTGGTGAGTTTTTCTGGATGTGCTGTGGTCTGCTTGTTAACTGAAGCCTGATGCTACTTCCACTACAACTGAAGCCTTGCAGAACTCTCTGTTCCTGAGACATGATGTGTGTAAGGGTTCCTGCTGGTCCACTGTTTCACTGAGACTTTGCCACACTTGCCTGAGGAAAGCCAGCATAGTGCAGGGGGTCAGGACTTGGTGTCAGTAGGTTAGGGACGCAGTGTAGGTACTGTGTTATTTACTAAAGCTGGTTTATGCTGGGGGGTGGGGAAGTGTGGCACCAGCCTACTCCTTCCCTGGAGAGGGGTCTCTGTTCATGCTGCCCTCAGGGAAGCCCTCCCAGAAGAGTGAAGAATTTCCACTTATGTGTCCCAGGCATTTTTCAGGACACTGTATTCATGCTGTGTATTTCTGGGTTCCTTGCCTGCCTGAGGCAGTGCAGTGCACTTTGTGCTCTAACCAAGCCAAGCCTGCTGACTTTTAAAACTTCAAATATTAGATATGTGCTGTGATGGCTGACTGTACTTGGTGTTCTGGGTTGGTGTCTTAGTGCAGTGGGATGGATGCAGGTTTTACTTAGAAGCACAGTTGTGCCAGAATACAGGGGCATGGGAATTGGAGCAAGTAGGCCAAACAACAGATATTCAAGTGAGAAACCCTCAGCAGGTGTGTCTGTACCAATGCTGAAGGGTGGGGAAGGGCAATGTTGCCCAAAGTCTCTTTTGTCCCCAGAAAGTAATCTCTGTGAAGGCCGATTTTCACAGAAGTACTCCAGGAAGAAGGAACAGTCTCTCCCCTGTGCACCTTAGGTGTTCCTCAGATCATAATGTCTAGTCTGGGGTTGTTTGTCTGCCTTCTCTCCAGGATTAGGCAGTACTCTCAGGGTTTTATCACAGCCAAGTCGTCTGACCTTTAAAAATCCAGTCTTCAAGGAGCACCTGGGTGGCTCAGTCAGTTGAGTGTCTGACTCTTGGTTTTGGCTCAGACCATAATCACAGGGCTATGGGCTCCTTGCTCAGTGTTGAGTCTGCTTGTCCCTCTCCCTCTGCTCCTCCATCTCTCTCTCTCTCTCTCTCTCTCTCTCTCTGTGTGTGTGTGTGTGTGTATGTGTGTCTCATTCTTAAATAAATAAATAAATAAATTCCAGTCTTCAAGCCCTGCTGATTGAAAAAAAAAAAAAATCAGACCTTCTTGTTGTCCCAGACAATAGCTTTGGGGAAATGTTCTCCTGGTGTGTTTCCCTTTGTGTTCCTCTGTCTCTCACCTTTCTCCATGACCAGGGCTCCCTCCCCTTTGCAGCATTCACAGTTTGTTTCTTCCCCAAACCAAGTTTCTGTGTACCTTTTTTTAAAAGATTTTTTAAATTTATTCGACAGACAAAGATCACAAGTAGGTAGAGAGGCAGGCAGAGAGAGGAGGAAGCAGGCTCCCCGTGGAGCAGAGAGCCCGATGTGGGGCTCGATCCCAGGACTCTGAGATCATGACCTAAGCCGAAAGCAGAGGCTTTAACCCACTGAGCCACCCAGGCACCCCTCTTTGTACCTTTCTTGATGTGGCCTTTTCTCTCCCTCTAGTTATGCAGTTTCTTCTGCCAGTCCCCACGTAGATTTATTATGTATTCAGAATGATTTTTTCTTTTTTGGTATTTATCTAGTTGTATTAAAGGGACAAGACAAACCTGGGTCCTCCTTCTGCACCACCATCTCTCAAGGGGAAAACATGATACAAGTGAGTAGCACTCTCTTTTTCAATGGGCCTGGAAATCCCTTCCCCCACCTAAACATACTGGGTGGCACCTGCACAGGGGGATCCAACACAACAAACACCCACCTATGGAGCATCTCTGCACTGGCTAGAGTGGATGTTACTCTATTCAGGAATCACTTAATAAAGCCAGTTAGATCTTCAAATGAAAAAACATCCACTTGGTAAGAGTTCTTTGCTCTTGGGCCCAAGAACCACCTTCCTACCTAGATAGACCAGGGGACCTTACTGTAACAGTAAGGAGAATCCTTCCACAAAAAGCAGCTTACCCAGGAAGTGCTCTATTTGCCCCTACCAAACCCAGGCTCCCTTCCCCCATACAGAGACATCTGGCCTCATAGCACCAGCAGTGGTCTTCATAAAATAAGCAGCTAGGTGCAGCTTACAGGTAATCCCTATCCCATAAACCTGAGATTCCCTTCATAAACTTACAGGAATAGAGGCAGCCCAGGCTCAGGAAATTCTTTCTATCCTCTCAGGGATTGCAAGCTGGGATTAGAGGTAAACACGATTGCACCAAATGTACCAAACAGAAAAAATAGAATGCTAAAAGCCCTTATTAATTTGTTCTTCAAAAGTCACTCTACAAAGCATGCCAGAATCTACATGTTAAAACTGAACAGAGTGACTGTCTACTAGAGTAAAGGATTTAAATAAAACTCAGAATCTTCTAACACCCAAATATTTAGAATATAATTGAAAATCCCCTGTCATACTAAAACCTAAGAAAATTACGACTTGAATGAAAAAAGATAATCAAATGACAGAAACAATGAGATTAATCAGATATTGGTATTATCTTACAAAATTTTAAAGAAGAAATTATAGGGGAGCCTGGGTGGTGCAGTCATTTAAGCATCCAACTCTTTTTTAAAAAGATTTTTATTTACTTATTTGACAGAGAGAGAGATCACAAGTAGGCAGAGAGGCAGGCAGAGAGAGAGGGGGGAAGCAGGCTCCCTGCTGAGCAGAGAGCCCAATGCAGGGCTCAATCCCAGGTCCCCGAGATGATGACCTGAGCTGAAGGCAGAGGCTTAGCCCTCTGAGCCACCCAGGTGCCCTCCAACTCTTGATTTCAGCTCAGTCATGATCTCAGTGTTGTGGGACTGAGCCCTGCATCAGGCTCTATCCTGGGTGTGGATCCTGCTTAACCTTCTCTCTCTCCCTCTCCCTCTGCCTATCTTTCTCATAAAAAAAATAATAAATCCTAAAAATGCTTCAATGAGAAATTACTAATTTTCATGAAACAAATAAAAAATGGGAATCTCAGCAAAGACCTGGAAGTTATTTAAAAGGAACCAAATGTAAATTATATAACTGAAAAATACATTAACATAAACGTCACAGCACAGGCTCAATGGTACAGTGCAGATAACAGGATCGATAAACTCGAGAACAGATCAATAGAATTTAACCACCCCCAAAATAGTGAGTAAATAACTGAAAATAAATGAAGATAGTTCAAGACTCTGCGCAATAATAACAGAAGGTCCTGTGTTCATAATCAGAATCCCAGAAGAAGAGAAAATGAGAGTGATTGAATGCATATTTGAAGAAATAAAAACTGAAAATGTCTCAAATTTTGCAAAAGACAACAAGGAACAATTTATTTCAAAAATAGTTTTTGAATATAAGAAATAATACAGAGATTTCCCATATACTTTCACTCAGCCCAGTGGCAAAGCATTGCAAAAAATAGGTCTATATTTCAAATGAAAAATTGACATTGATGCAATCCACTAATATTATTTAGATTTCCCTGGCTTACATAAATTTATTGGTGTGTTTATGTGAACTAAGTGCTGTGCAATGTCATAACATATGTAGGTCCATATATCACCCAGTACAGTGAAGATACAGAACAGTTTCATCACAAGTATTCACCTCCCCCAGATCTTTAAAGCCTGGAAATCACTAATGTCTACTCCATTTCTCTAATTTTCTTCTTTCAAGAATGCTTGTAAGTTAAACCATACAGTATACAAACTTTGGGTATTGGCTTTTCTCACTCAGCATAATTTCCTAGAGTTTTATCCAAGTTGCGGCATGTATCAACATTTCATTACTTGTTATTGATGAATATTATTCCATGACATGGTTGCTCTAGCTTTTAACCATTTATCCATTGAAAGACATATGTGTCATATTTAGTTTTTGGCTAGTATGAATAAAGCTGCTATACACATTGGATTACAATTTTTTGCATATATATAACTTTTCATTTCTCTGGAAATGTGCTCAAGAGTGCAATCACTGAATTGTGTCATAAATACATGTTTAGTACTATAAAAAACTGCCAAAATGCTTTCTAGATTGGCTGTACCATTTTACAACTTTTTTTCCATTTTACATCTTTAACAGCAATGAATGACTTACCAGGTTTTCTACATCCCTGTCAGTGTTTGCTGTTGCAACTTTTTTATTTTAGCCATTCTGATTGATGTATAATAATATTCTATTTTTATTTTAAATTGTATTTCACTAATTGATGATAATAATAAAAATTGTTCAAGTGTTTATTTACCATCTGTATGTCTTCTCTGAATTGTTTCTTAATATCTCTTGTTTATTTTCCAGTTATTTTTGTGGGTTTTTTTTGTTCTTGTTGAATTTTGAATTGTTTCTGTATTTTGTATACACCTTGGATAATTAGTCTTTAACACATACGTGATTTGTTGCCTAAACAATAATCTATATGAAGTTTGTCTTTTCACCTTCTTTACAGTGTCTTCCTGATAGAAAAAGCTTTTGATTCTGATAAAGTGTTACTTATCAGTTTTCCCCTTTATATATTTTGCTTTTGGTGTCAAGTCAGAGAACTCATCACCTAATCATAAATTCTGAATACTTTCACTTATTCTTTCTTCCTTAAGTGGTTTATATTTCCAGTTTAGGTCAAGGTTCACAGTTTGTTGAAAGGACTATCTTTCCTCTGCTGAGCCACTTTTGCACTTTCTTCAAAAATGAAGGAGAGAGGAAGATAGTGGTAGAGTAGAAAGACTCTAGACTTGTTTCATCCCATGAATACAATTAGATAACTATCAAATCATCCTAAACACACAGGAATTGTCCTGAAGACTGGCACAACAAACTCCACAACTAAAGGGAGAGAAGAGGGGTGCCTGGGTGGCTCAGTGGGTTAAAGCCTCTGCTTACGGCTCAGGTCATGATCCCAGGGTCCTGGGATCGAGCCCCACATCGGGCTCTCTGCTCCGCTGAGAGCCTGCTTCCTCCTCTCTCTCCCTGCCTGCCTCTCTTGCCTACTTGTAATCTCTGTCTGTCAAATAAATAAATAAAATCTTTTAAAAATAAATAAAGGGAGAGAAGATGTGACAGTGGAGAAGGTAAGAAGTGTGGAGAGGTGGTTTGCAGTAGAAACAGATCACAGGTGCTACGGAGGGGAGGGAGCTGTGGTCAGGGAGAATAGTGAGAGAGAGGAGCATACAGGGGAATGTGTAATGAGGTTTCTCCAAAAACCATTGGCTTTGAAAACAAGAAGGGCTGAATTTTTTGAGTTGTTGCAACCAGTTGGGCTTAAATCCTGAAGTTTTACAGGTGAGTGAATTTGGCTAGGATGGCACCGAGTGCACTGCCCAGCACCTCGAGAGAAGGCAGACAAACAACCAAGGGACAGACAGTGTGGAAACAGCTATTTGAAGAATTCCTGGGGCACACAGAGATGAGGTTATTCACTCTCCTAGAATCATGTCACCGAACAGCAGTATTCAGGGAGCTGCCTTTCTGGGAACAAAGAAGGTGTCCGGTGCCATATACCACCCCACTTGCAGCATAAAAACAGAGACACTGGAGAAGGTAGAAGAGCACAGATACTGGCTGCCTAACATGTTTATATGAAGGCACAACCCCCCGTGCTTTGGCAGGACTGCCCTCACTTAAGCTTGCCTCAGTCACAGCATAGAGAGCCCATTCTCCAGAAGATCAGTACTAGCCACTGCCCACACCATATCTCCTGGCCAGATCATTCTATAGGGCCTCACTTCTGGTAGAAGTAATGCCAGATTTCATTTCAAAAGCAGACCAGAGCACACCTAGGTAAAAATAATGACATTCAGGCCAGGAAACAGAAACTGCCCACAGCAAGCAAGGAAAGCATCTGCAGAGTAGAAGCGTGAAGGATAGACACAAAAAAAACAAACAAAACAAACCGCAACAACATAACACATGCACCACACACTGAAGATACTTCCTAAAGCACCAGGGTTAGGACACTACATGACCTCTTCTTCATAAAGCCATTACTTCCAGGAGCAAGAGACATAACTGGCTTTTCTAATACAGAGAAAGAGGCAGAAACTTAAACAAAATGAAAAGATGGAGCAATTTATGACAAATGAAAGAACAAGATGAGGCCATAGTCAGAGATCTAAGTGAAACAGATCTAAATAACATGCCTAATGGAGAACATATAGCAATAATCATAAGGACAATCAATGGGCTTGAGGAAAGAATAGAAGACATCAGGGAAACCCTTACCACGGAGATAAAAGAGTTAAAATAAATTGATAAGAGATGAAGTGTGCAATAAATGATATTGGAAACAGGCTTGTTACAATGAAGAACAGGCTGGGTGAAACAGAAGAACAAATTAGTGACATAGAAGAGAAAGTAATGAAAATACTGAAGTTGAACAAAAGAGAGAAAGAACTATGGAACATGAGAATAGACTTAGGAAACTCAGTGTATCCATGAAACATAATGACATTTGTATCATAGAAGTCCAAGAAGAAGAAGAAAGAGAAAAGAAGACAGAAAAATTATTTGAGGAAATAATAGCTTAAACTTCCCTAGCCTGGAAAAGGAAATAGACATCCAGTTCCAGGAGACACAGAGAACTCCCATCAAAATCAACAAAAACAAGCCAACACCAAGACATACAGTCATTAAATTTGCATGGAGCACTGGGTGTGGTGTAAACTTGTGATCTCTGTCTGTGAAAAAAATAAATAAAATATTTAAAAAAAAAGAAATTGCAGGAAAAAAAAAGAAGTTAAAAATAGAGCTTCCCTATGACCCTGCAATTGCGCTACTGGGTATTTACCCCAAAGATACAGATGTGGTGAAAAGAAGGGCCATCTGTACCCCAATGTTTATAGCAGCAATGGCCACGGTTGCCAAACTGTGGAAAGAACCAAGATGCCCTTCAACAGAGGAATGGATAAAAATGTGGTCCATATACACTATGGAGTATTATGCCTCCATCAGAAAGGATGAATACCCGACTTTTGTAGCAACGTGGACGGGACTGGAAGAGATTATGCTGAGTGAAATAAGTCAAGCAGAGAGAGTCAATTATCATATGGTTTCACTTATTTGCGGAGCATAACAAATAACACGGAGGACATGGGGAGATGGAGAGAAGAAGGGTGTTGAGGGAAATTGGGAGGGAGATGAACCATGAGAGACTACGGACTCTGAAAAATAACCTGAGGGTTTTGAAGGGGCAGGGGTTGGGAGATTGGGGGAGCCTGGTGGTGGGTATTATGGAGGGCACTGGGTGTGGTGTAAAGCTATGAATTCTGTTAGGCTGAAAAGAAATAAAAAAAATATAAAAAAAATTTGTAGAATACTGCTATAAAGAAAAATCTTAAAGGTAGCAGGACAAAAGAGTCCTTAACTTATAAAGGAAGACCAATAAGGTCAGCTTCAGATTTCTTAATAGAAACTTGGCAAGCCAGAAGGGAGTTGCATGATATATTCCCAATGGTGAATCATGCACTGGGTGTGGTGCAAAAACAATGAATTCTGTTATGCTGAAAAGAAATAAAAAAAAAAAATCTGCAGCCAAGAGTACTTTGCCAGAAAGGCTATCTATCAGAATAGAAGGAGAGATAAGGAGTTTCCCAAACAAACAAAAACTAAAGGAGCTCTGAATGTAATTTGCATTCACTCTGAATGTAAATGATTAAATAATGCAATCAAAAGACATAGTTTGTCAGAATGGATTAAAAAAACAAAATATATATATCTTGTTTTTTTTAATTATATATAAGAGACTCATTTCAGACATAACATTACCTGTAGATTGGTACTGAGGGGATGAAGGAACATTAATCATGTAAAAGGACATCAAAAGAAAGCTGGAGTAGCAATATTTATATCAGGAAAACTAGATTTTAAAACACACTGTAACAAGAGATGAAGAAGAGCACTATATCATAATGAAGAGGTCTATCCAACAAGAAGCTCTAGCAATTGTCAATATTTATGCCTCCAACTTGGGAGCACACATACATAAATCAATTAATAATGAACATAGAGCAACTCATTGATAATAATAATATAATAGTAAAGAAGTTAACACCCCACTTACACCAAAGGACAGATCATTTAAGCAGAAAATCAAGAAAGAAACAATGGCTTTGTATGACTCACTGGATCAGATGGACTCAACAGATATATTTGGAGCGTGTTACCCTAAAGCAGGAAAATAAACTTTCTTCTTGAGTGCACCTGGAACATTCTCCAGAATAGATCACCTACTGGGACACAAATCATGCTTCAACAAATACAAAAATATTGAGATCATATGATGCATATTTTCGGACCACAATGCTATGAAACTTGGATTCAATCACAAGAAAAATTTGGAAAGACCACAAATAAATGGTGGTTTAAAAACATCCCACTAAAGAATGAATGGGTTAAACAGGAAATCAAATAAAAATTTTAAAGATACATGGAAGCAAATGAAAATGAAAACACGACAGTCTAAAACCTTTGGGATGCAGCAAAAATGGTCCTAAGAGGAAAATATAGAGCAATACAGACCTATCTCAAAAAGGAAGAAAAGTCTAAAATGCACAACCTAACCTTAGACCTAAAGGAGCTAGAAAAGGAACAGCAAATAAAGCCTAAAGCCAGAAGAAGGGGTATAATAAAGATTAGAAGAAAAGAAGGGCTATCTGTACCCCAATGTTTATAGCAGCAATGGCCACGGTCGCCAAACTGTGGAAAGAACCAAGATGCCCTTCAACAGACAAATGGATAAGGAAGATGTGGTCCATATACATTCTGGAGTATTATGCCTCCATCAGAAAGGATGAATACCCAACTCTTGTAGCAACATGAACGGGACTGGAAGAGATTATGCTGAGTGAAGTAAGTCAAGCATAGAGAGTCAATTATTGTATGGTTTCACTTATTTGTGGAGCATACCAAATAACACGGAGGACATGGGAAGATGGAGACGAGGGAGTTGAGGGGAAATTGGAGGGGGAGATGAACCATGAGAACTATGGACTCTGAAAAACAACCTGAGGGTTTTGAAGGGGCGGGGAGTGGGAGGTTGGGGGAGCCAGGTGGTGGGTATTATGGAGGGCACGCATTGCATGGAGCACTGGGTGTGGTGCAAAAACTATGAATTCTGTTACTCTGAAAAGAAATTTTAAAAAAAGATCTAT
The DNA here is from genome assembly GCA_004024625.1 of Mellivora capensis. Classification (NCBI taxonomy): domain Eukaryota; kingdom Metazoa; phylum Chordata; class Mammalia; order Carnivora; family Mustelidae; genus Mellivora; species Mellivora capensis. The sequence goes on from PISX010032440.1 coordinate 13,489, forward strand.
AAAGGACTTATCAAACTCAACATGCAAAACCAAATAATTCCATCAAGGAATGGACAGCAGACATGAACAGACACTTCTCCAAAGAAAACCTACAAATGGCCAACAGACACATGAAAAAATGCTCCATATCATTTGGCATCAAGAAAACACAAATCAAATCCACAATGAGATACCACCTCACACCAGTCAGAATGGCTAAAATTAACAAGAAAGGAAACAACAAATATTGGCAAGGATGCAGAGAAAGGGAAAACCTCCTATATTGTTGATGGAAATGTAAGCTGGTATAGCCACTCTGGAAAACAGTTTCTCAAGAAGTTAAAAATAAAAAGCTACCCTATGACCCAGCAATTGCACTACTATGTATTTACTGCAAAGATACAAATGTATTGATTTGAAGGGACACCTACACCCCAGTGTTTATAGCAGCAAGATCCACAATAGCCATGCTGAGGAAAGTGCCCAGATGTCCATCAAAAGATGAATGGATAAAGAAGATGTGGTATATATACACAATGGAATATTACTCAGCCATCAGAAAGGATGAATACTAACGATTTACATCAATATGGCTAGAACTAAAGGGCATTATGCTAAGTGAAGTAAGTCAGTCAGAGAAAGACAATTATATGTTTTCTCTCATATGTGGAATATAAGAAATAGTGCAGAGGATCATAAGGGAAGGGAGGGATAACTGAATGGGAAGATAGCAGAGAAGGAGACAAACCTTGAGAGACTTTTTTTCTTTAAAGATTTTATTTATTTATTTGTCAGAGAGAAAGAGAGAGAGCACACAAGCAGGCAGAGTGGCAGGCAGAGGCAGAGAGAGAAGCAGGCTCCCTGCCAAGCAAGGAACCCGATGCGGGACTCGATCTCAGGACCCTGGGATCATGACCCGAGCCAAAGGCAGTGGCTTAACCAAATGAGCCACCCAGGTGTACCAAACCTTGAGAGACTTTTAACTCTGGGAAACAAACTGAGGGTTGCTGAAGGGGAGGTGGGTGGGGGGATGGGGTAAATGGGTGATGGGCATTAAGGAGGGTACATGATGTGAGGAGCACTAGGTGTTATACACAACTAATAAATCATTGAACACTACATCAAAAACTAATAATGTACTATATGTTGGCTAACTGAACATAATAAAAAACAATTTTAAAACAATTTAAAAAATTAGCAAGGAAGATGTCAAATTTTCATTAATTGCAGATGATGTAAAACTCTATGTGGGGAGGGAGCAGTCAAGATGACGGAGAAGTAGCAGGCTGAGACTACATCAAGTAGCAGGAGATCAGCTAGATAGCTTATCAAAACATTGCGAACACCTACAAATCCAACGGGAGATCAAAGAGAGGAAGAACAGCAATTCTAGAAAGAGAAAATCGGTCACTTTCTGGAAGGCAGGACTGGCGGAGAAGTGACTCAAAAGCGACGGGAGGATAGACCGCGGGGGAGGGGCCGGCTCCCGGCAAGCGGTGGAACAACGGAGCACTAAATCAGGACTTTTAAAAGTCTGCTCCACTGAGGGACATCGCTCCAGAGGCTAAACCGGGGTGCAGCCCACACAGGGTCAGCGTGGCCCCAGGTCCCGCAGGGTCACAGAAGGATCGGGGGTGTCTGAGTGTCGCAGAGCTAGCAGGTATCAGAGTGGGAAGCAGGCCACAGAGACAGAGCCGAGGAGTGAGCTCTCAGCTCAGGGTTACCTTGAACCGGTCGCAGGCTGGGTGAGCTTGGAGCACGGCCAGAGGCGAGGGACATGGGAGTAGCTGGGGCTTTTCTCTGAGGAGTGGAGCCCTGAAATCTCAGCTCTTCCGGGCCGGAGACTGGGAGGCTGCCTTTTTCATTCCCGTCCTCTGGAACTCTATGGAAAGCGCTCAGGAAACAAAAGCTCCCAAAAGCCAATCCGAGCGGATTACTTAGCCCGGCCCCTGGTAAGGGCGGTGCAACTCTGCCTCAGGCAAAGACACTTGAGAATCACTACAACAGGCCCCTCCCCCAGAAGATCAAAAGAAATCCAGCCAAGACCAAGTTCACTTAACAAGGAGAGCAGCGGAACTCCAGAGGAGAAGAAAGCAAAGCGTGGAATTCATGGCTTTCTCCCCATGATTCTTTAGTCTCACAGTTAATTCAATTTTTTCTTTAAAGGGCATTTTCCTAGGGTCTTTGCCACCCTTTTAGTATTTTATTTGCTCCTTCATATAATCTTATCTGGAAAAAATGACAAGGCGGAAAAACTCACCACAAAAAAAAGAACAAGAGACAGTACAAAAGGCTAGGGAAATAATCAATACAGACATTGGGAATATGTCAGATCTAGAGTTCAGAATGACAATTCTCAAGGTTCTAGCCAGGCTTGAAAAAGGCATGGAAGATATTAGAGAAACCCTCTCTGGAGATATAAAAGCCCTTTCTGGAGAAATAAAATAATTAAAATCTAACCAAGTTGAAATAAAAAAAGCTATTAGGGCGGTGCAATAAAAAATGGAGGCTCTTACTGCTAGCATAAATGAGGCAGAAGAAAGAATTAGTTATATAGAAGACCAAATGACAGAGAATAAAGAAGCTGAGCAAAAGAGGGACAAACAGCTACTGGACCACGAGGGGAGAATTCGAGAGATAAGTGACACCATAAGACGAAACAACATTAGAATAATTGGGATTCCAGAAGAAGAAGAAAGAGAGAGGGGAGCAGAAGATATATTGGAGAGAATTATTGTAGAGAATTTCCC
>PISX010032441.1:0-16217 GCA_004024625.1 Mellivora capensis
CCTGCCCACTGGCGTCTTCTGCCCCCGTAGAGATCCTGACATCCCACTGGCGTCTTCTGCCCCCGTAGAGATCCTGACGAGTAGAATTTTGATCTCAGGCTGATTTCATGAGTGATCGGAGTTCCTTGGTAGGTAATCAGCTCACTTTAGGGGACAGGTTGAACCAGAGCATCCTCCTAGTTCCCTGCCATCTTGTCTCAGTAAATCTATATTTCAATAATGGAGGCAAATAAACAAAAATTGAGAAGATTCATGATTAGCAAAATTTTACTATGCTAAATAGTAATAGAAATTTTCAGACTGAAATAATGAAACACCAGACAGTAATTAAAATCCACATTTCCACATTTAAAAAAAAAAGAGTACCATAGGGACGCCTGGGTGGCTCAGTTGGTTAAGCGGCTGCCTTCGGCTCAGGTCATGGTCCCAGCATCCTGGGATCGAGTCCCACATCGGGCTCCTTGCTCGGCAGGGAGCCTGCTTCTGCTCTGCCTCTGCCTGACACTCTGTCTGCCTGTGCTTGCTCTCTCTCTCTCCCTCTCTCTCTGTCAAATAAATAAATTTAAAAAAATAAAAAATAAATAAAAATAAAAAAATAAATTAAAAAAAAAGAGTACCATTAATGGTAATCTTTGAACTAAATATAAAACAGTATGACTACATATTTCTACTACTTTGAATCTCAAATAAAATAACAACATAAAGCAACATGTATTGTTGGGAATAAAGGAAACAAAAAGGAAGTTGAGGCAGGAGTTGTGGGGAGTACATTTTTATCAGACCAAGAAAATGGCACTAGGTAAATCAAATTCTTAGAAACACATGAAGACACCTGGAAATGGTATGGAAACTCCTAAAAGCATGTATTTGCTCTCGTTTTTTTCTCTCATCTCCTTTAAACTAATAAAATTATGTAAAATAATAAGATATTACTGTTTTTTTCATATATACTGATATAATATTGTATAAAAACAGTAGCATAGTAAGGGAGATGAGGGAATAGTGGTATATAGAAGCAAATTTCTATATCTAATGGAAATTCTGAGAAGATTGGGTTATATTATAAACCTTAGAATACTACTACTAAGAATATAATTAAAAAATTATAGTGAAGAAGTCATTAAAGGAATTATAATGTTACATTAGAAAGCTTTTATTTAATACAAAATAAATGGAAAGGTTTATAGAGGAACAAAAATCCATAAGAAATTTAGAAAGCAAAATAGTAGATGTGAAAATAACATATCAATCATTACATTAACTGTAAATGGATGAAATCATCCAACGAAAAGGAGAATTATTCCACAGGATAAAAATATAAAACCAACTACATGTTACATATACAAGATATACTTAGTTTAAAGGATACAAATAGGTTGAAAATAAATGGATAGAACAAGACTGTATACACCAATTTTTTTTAAAGAAGATGTCAAGTCAGTTAGCAAACAAAATCTCTACGCTAAACACTGGAAAACAAAGAGAAAACTAAACCTAAAACTAACAGAGGCAAGGAAATAATAAAGATTAAAATGGAAATTAATGAAACAGAGAAAATCAATAAAATCAAACTTAGTTCTTTTAAAAAAGACAAAGACAAATCCCTAAGTGGACTGACCAAAGAAAATAGTAAGATATAAACTCCAAAATCCAGAAGAAAAGAGGGGACAATAATTCTGACTCAGAAAAGTGATTACTAAATAATACTGTGAGCAACAAACTATGCCAACAATTTAGAAAACCTGGATGAAGTGCACTAATTCCTAAAAACATGCAAATTTCTAAAACTGGGTCAAGAAAATATAGAGACTTGGAATACAACTATAGCAAAGAGATTGACTTAATATAATCCCATAAAGAAAAACTCAGACCTAGATAGCTTCACTGATGAATATTACCAAATATTTAATAAGAATTTTAGAAGAATTACTTCTAATTCTCCAAAAATCTTTCAAAATGCATAAGAGAAAAAAAAAACAAGTATTCTGGAAACCAGAACTATTCTGATGCTGGAACCAAAGATATCACAAGAAAAATAATAGATAATATCTTTTATAGACCAAAAAGTCCTCACAAAATATTAGTTTACCAAACCCAGTAGTGCATAAAAAGGATTATAAACCATGATTAATTGGCATTTATTCCAGAATTCTATGTTGTTTTAATATCTTAAAATCAATAATGTAATAAACAGAAATACATATTTATATTTAACAAAGACAAAGACCATAGGATCATCAGAGTAGATACAGGGAAAGCATTTGAAAAAAATGGAACAAACTTTTATGATAAAAGACAATAATACGTTTATGGATTAGAACACAATACTATTAGGATACAATAATCTGTAAATCTGTAAACCTACAAATTCATAGTAATCCCAGGTGGCTTTTGCAGCAGCCTTTTTTTTGAGAGTCCATAAATAAACCTTCATGATCAATTGGTATTTTTCAAAGGCCAAGACAATTCAATCCTTAATGAATAGTCTTTTCAACAAATAGTTCTGGGGCAACTGATACCCACATGTAAAGAACAAGATTCCTTCCTCACTGTGCACAAAAAATAACTTAAAATAAATCATGAATTTAAATGTAAGGGCTAAGTATACAAAGCTCTTAGGTTAAATACAGGAATAAATCTAGTGAACTGTATTTAGGCAAAGAGATTTCTTAGATATGACAACAGAAGCAAATGCAACAAAAGATAAAAGCAGATAAATTGGACTTCATCAAAATTTAACAATGTTTTGTTTTAAAAGATAACATCAAAAAAGTGAAAAGGCAGCCCAGGAAATAGAAGAAAATATTTGCAAATCATATTCATATAAGAAACTTGTATCTAGAACATAAAAGGATCAATTATAACTCTATGATAAAAGGATTTCTTGTTTAAAAAAACATAAAAATTATCTGAATAGATATTCCCCACAGGAAATATGCAAATTGACAACAAGCACCTAAAATGATGTGTAACATCATTAACCATTAGGAAATGCAACTCAAAATCTCAAAGAGCTACCACTTCACACACACACTGGATATGTATAATTAAAAAAAAGGTAGATGATAAAAAAGATTGGTGAGGATGTGGAGAACTGAAACCAGTATAGATTGTATGTAGGAATGTAAAGCAGTACAGACATTAAAAAATATCTGATAGTCCCTCGAAAAATTCAGGATAGACCTTATCATATGACCCAGAAATTTTATTCATATGCACATATCCCTCTGTAATATCTCTCACTCTCACTCTCTCTCAAATACATAAACAAAATCTTTTAAAAAAAGATTTTTGCACAACTCTATGAATATACTAAAAACCACTGAATTTCACACTCTAAAGCAATTAATTGTATGGTATATGAATTATATCTAAAAGCTGCTTTAACAAACAAAAATCAAGTTAACCCTCAAACTCTGTCATAAACCTACCAATTCTGCTTATCTTGGCCTTTTACTATTTTTTAAAATTTATTTATTTGTCAGAGAGAGAGGGACAGAGAGCAAGCACAGGCAAAGAGAGTGGCAGGCAGAGGCAGAGGGAGAAGCAGGCTCCCTGCCCAGCAAGGAGCCCGATGTGGGACTCGATCCCAGGACGCTGGGATCATGACCTGAGCCGAAGGCAGGCCCTTAACCAACTGAGCCATCCAGGCGTCCCCTATTTTTTTTTTTTTTAATAGAAAGCGTGTGCATGAGCAAGTGGGGGAGGGACAGAGCAAGAGGGAGAATCTTAAGCAGGCTTCATACCCAGCACAGAGCCCAACATGGGCTTGATGTCATGATCCTGAGATCATGACCTGAGTCGAAATCAAGAGTTGAAAGCTTAACTGACTGAGCCACCCAGGAGCCCCATGGACTTTTTTTTTTTTTTTTAACTTATAAAGACCTAACATACTGCACAATTTACTTATTTATATTGAAGTATTTCTCTTCTTAACTGTAACATAGCTTTTATGTAGGCAGGGATTTTTTTTTAGGCCCTATTGAAACCACTTAAAAGCATAAAGTTGACAAAAATCAAAATGGCTGCACTAATGCTTCCACAAAGCTGAATTTTGAGCTAGGTAACCCTCTTCCTCTCTTCTGCAAACCTCCCCTCTTCTCTTCTTATCCTTTTTTATTCAGGAACCCAGTACCACTCTAAAGTCTTGACAAACAAGGGTTGGGAGCACAGACAAAACTTCTGACCAAACCAGTGAGATCTAACATATTTCCCATAACCTCCCCAGATTCTTCCTCTGGTAGAGCTTGCAGTTTTTGAAGGCCATAGCTTGCTGCAGCCTCCTTTCCCTGGCAAAGCAATAAAGCTGTTGCTCCTCTTTATCCTGAACTCTGATCTGCAGTATAGTTTGGCTTAGAATCATGGAGGTCAGTTTTCAACAACAGTTTTTTTTCCATTCGTATATTTCAAGGGCATGGAAAATGCTTAGCATACAGTAGTAGTACTATCAGAATATCTTCCTCAGAATATATGACATATAAATGGAAGGATGATGACTATATGGAGAAGTCTAAGAAACACTAATTACTGTTAACATCACTGGGGACTAGAAAGGTCTACATAGCACACACATAATGTGATGCTGTTGGAAGTGGTAAGAATCATTTTGCAATGTTCCCACCAAGAGGGGATTGCCAAAGTCTGGTCATGAGAAAATATTGAGCAGGAGCATATACATGATCATTCTACAGAGTGGTAAGCCTTTGTCTTGTGTGACTTCCAAAGATGTAGAAGACAGGGAAAGACAAGAGAGAAATAGTCCAGAAATAAGTAAAATTTTTGAGATATGACAACTAAATATAATGTTTCTTCTGAATAGGACCTTAGTAAGAGTGGGAAAGAGTCTTTGTTGGGATAGCTTGTATAATCTAAATGAGATTTGGGATGCTGGTTTTCTGATGGAGAGTTTTGCACCATTATAAAATTAGAACATTCCCTTGTTTTTAGATGCACTGCATTCAGTATATATAGGCATACAAAACATCATATTTAAAATATATATTCCTCTTCCACAACTCTTTCTATGTCCTGAGAAAAGAAGAAGGAGAAAGAGACAAAGGAAAAGAGAAAAAAAGAGGGCTGAAAAGGAGAGAGGGAGGATAAGATGCTAACAATTATAGTATCTGGGATAAATAGTGTTCTGTGATAAACTGGGTCTGAGTATTCTTTGTATCATTCTTGTAACTGTTCTATAGGTTTGAAACTATATAAATATGGGGGAAATAGTAAAAGGTAATTAAATTCTTAGATGTGTGAATGAGTGAATTGTACTACATGATGAAGTATAGGTACCAGAGTGCAAATAAACAACTGAATGGGTGTGCCTGGGTGGCTTAGATGGTTAAGCATCTGCCTTCAGGTCAAATTATGATCCCTGGGATTGAGCCCTGTGTCAGGCTCCCTGTTCAGCTGGGGAGTCTCCTTCTCCCTCTGCCTTTCTCCTGGCTTGTGCTGTCTCTCTGTCTCAAATAAATAGATAAAATCTAAAAAAAAAAAAAAAACTGAATGTATAAAATGTTCATCTTTCTGAGAAAAGTTGGAAAATAGAAGGGAAATGTAAATTATGCAAATGAGAATATCAAAATAGAATACTATAAGAGGTTTTTCTGGTACATGAGTATAATCAAAATTGCTAAATTCCACTGGGATTTCAAAGAAAACATTTGCAGGTGATAACTTGATAATGTTCATCTGTATTTCTATTTTATCAGTTGAGCCCTTAATGTGCTTTATATTCAGGGATCCAGGGAAAGAGAAAAATGAAAGGATATTCTCTAACACTTCATCAGAATAAAGATTTATCTGACAAGGACTCATGGAAACCAGTATAATCATGTGATAGCTTTTATTATAAAAAGAATATGACATGGATATTCAGTGAAACTTGGTTAAGAGAGATGATTTATCTTATTTTACCATATCATTTATTTAATTAAATTAATTTTCTAAGATAAGGAATTTTAAAAATTGGAATTTCCTTACACTTTAAAGAGCACAGAAGCAGAGATATTGTCCTTCCTTTTCTTCCTCTGATGAATTCTAAGTCATTCTTTAATAATTAACCAGTATTTTTCTTTCTAAGGATTGCCTGGTACAGTCTGACTGAGTTCTCCATGTGCTGCTCTGCTGCACATCTCTGTCTCTTTCTTTAATGTAGCACATATTACATTTTCTGGCAATATCCCCACACTACTATATTGCAAGTTTCTCAAAGACAGATAAGAAAGATAAGCTCAGACATTAGAATATGGCTGGTGCATAATAGATAACTGAAAACTTGAGAGATGAAAGAATGAAAGAAAAATGAATAAATCTAGCATAATGCTCCACTCACAGTCTTTAAATCAGTAAAGAATGTTGACTGATACTAAATTGAAACATCAGCAGGTAATGCCCCAAAGCAAGAAGGAGGAATTACCAACAACTCTCAACTACTCCCATCAAATAGCTCTTTTATTCTGTGGGGGCATACTTGATACTCTGACCTTCTCAGAAAAACACTGCCCTACTGAATCTTAGTTTGATTTGTGCATTTGTCTCTTGCTGTCTGTTGCTCAAAGACTCACATTTAAAGTCTAAGACAGGGTAAGGAAAGCAGGGAGTCATGAAAATTAGGATATTTATGTTTTGCTTGCCAACTAAGGAATGCAGCTCTCTCAAAAGAAAAAAAAATAATAAATATTTGATTAAAGAAAAAAATGCATTAATACATTTAATCATTAGATTTTAGAATAAATCATTATTAGTTAAATATAACATTGAAGCTTGTTTAAACTGCAGGTGGCTAATGATAGTATTTTCAAAATTATTTTGTGTCTATTTAAAAGATTACTAGCTACAAATATTGTAAGGATAGAGAAAGAAAATATTGCTCTAAGTATCATACTGTTATCTGATAAGGTTGTCTTACTACAGACAGAAATTTTAGTTCTATCGTGATGTGTAAATTATGTTATTGTAAATTGCTTATAATCATTGCCTATTAAAGAAAGGTACAATGTTCAAACCAGGAAGAATCTTGAGGATACAAGTATGGTGTACAGTGACATAAATGTTAAAGGTCAAATGTTAATACACTATATTTTTTCTCAAATACACTAATGTTGAACTAAATATACCATCATTGTCTTAAACCCCATGAAACCCATAATTCATGAGGAACAAATGGTCTTTCAGAGATGGAGGAGGTAACTCAGTAACTGACCAGAAATGAGACTGAATATTTAACTTTATGTGACTACCCAATCGTTCCATTCAGTTTTTTAAAATATGAATTTGTAGCTGTGGGTGCCTGGGTGGCTCAGTCCATTAAGCATGGGACTCCTGATTTCAGCTCAGGTCATGATCTCAGGGTCTTAAGATCAAGCCCACACTCAATGTGGAGCCTGCTTGTCCTTCTCCCCCTACTTGTGCTCTCTCTCTCTCAAATAAGTAAATAAATAAAATCTTAAAAAAAAATTGTAGCTGTGGAGTACCTGGGTGGCTCAGTCAGTTAGGTAACCAACTTTTGATTTTGGGGCAGGTCATGGTCTCCAGGTCATGAGATCAAGCCCTGCCTCAGGCTCCATACTCAGCACAGAATCTGCTTGTGTCTGTTCTTCTACCCTTCCCCATGACCAGGCATGCACTCATAAATAAATAAATAAATAAATACAATCTTCTAAAAGAATTTGTAGTTTTATATGTGTTTTAAGTATTATTTGCTTAAAACAGGATCTTCAGGCAAGAAAAACATAAGAAACAAAAATGTCCACTGTTCAGACCCATTAAGAATGCTTAATAAGATAGGCAATTATAAGATAAATAAAAAACCAGTATTATTCTCCAACACCAGTCTGAAAGATAGCCTGGGCTGTATCACAGAAAATGATTCTGAAATCTTAATGATATAACTACACAAACATCCAATCACATATTCAAAAAAGAAAAAAATGTGGGTATCTACCTCCCATTCATCAGGACATATTTAAAATAAAACAAATTTTACAGAGTGTTAGTTTTCATTTTACATCATTCCTTAAACCATAGACAATGCATTAAAAATGATGTTTTATAGTTAAAGTTGTAAATTTTTTAAGTTATTATCTTCTAACAGTGTTTCTAATTGTATTTCCACCATATGAAAGTCTAATTAAGACTATATTGTAATGATTTATCAGGATTTGGGTGGGAATTGACTATCTGATGATGAATATTCTGTATGTTATAGGGTTGTGGGCTATAAGAGTATACACATTTGTCATAACTATTATAATACTTAAAATCTATGCATTTCATTCTATGCAATTTATGTCTTAATTCTTAACAGTCAAAAAAATGACATGCAGAATATGTTAGAAATTTGCTACTTCTTGAACTTCTCAATTCAATAAAGCATATATGTATTTCAGTGGTTAAAAAGTCACAGAAATCTAAACTATGAAGGCAAGGGTGATAGATTTCTTATACAGAGTAAATTCCAGTTCTCCTGCTTTGGCTAGATTTTAAAAATTAAGGCTCTATTTAACAACAATATACCTGCATTGATTTCTGTAACTTTCTCTTCATACATAAATAGATAATTAAGCCCCTGATGATGGAAATCCATTCTCTATTAAACCAAACTTCTTTTTAATAGTAACAACACAACGTTTTATTTTGTGCCTTAAAATGCATATGAAACTTGGGTGTGAGGTATTAGAAATACATTTAATTAGAGTCCAGATGTGTATGATTTTGACACTTAAAAAGATGAGATTGGTATAATAATAAAAGATAAACCAATTTTAAAATGTTTTCATTTTCAACTCTGTTATATCTAAAGCCACTAGTGAAAACTCCTCTATGAAAAATGAAATATGACAACATGAGTTTAAATTAGAATATGAGATACAGAAAAATATATTTTCAGTTTTTTAAGATTCTTGCATTAGGTGTCAAAACAATACCAGCAAAAATCTTAAATAATCAACAATGTAGTTCAAACATGATAAATTGTCTTCCAAAAGAGAATGCCAAAAGAAAGAAAACAAATTCCCTCTGAAAATAAAATGCAGCACATTTAAAAAGAAATGTGCCATCATAGTACAACTTTAATGTCATCTCTGTAATTTCACATATCATGCTGATAGATGGCATATGATATTTGACATGGCAAAAATTTCAAAGATTCCAATCTAGAAAATAATATTGTAATGAAAACTGAGGCAAGCTGCCTTGCTAAGCCAAACATTTTAGTTTGGCTTAGCAAAAATTAGTTACAAAGAATTCATATAAGCAAAACTATATTATTTTAATTAAGGAAATATACATAATTTAGAATGAAGTAAAATTTTGCTAGTTTGGTCATATTTGACTAAAAGTCTATTGAAATCAGTAGGCAATTTAAGTCATAAAAGACATGACATTTATATGAAATAAAAGACTTTGTTTTCACCTATGTGTTTATCAAAAATGGCTAATTGCTTAACTTCTCAGAGAACCTAAATAAGTAGATATTTTAAATATGTCCAAAGGCTTATATTTTGTTGAGTAGTTGGTGAGGAACAACATGAGAAATTAGAGAGAAGCATGTCTGTATTTTTAATTCTCTACTTCCTTACATCTTTGGACATGTTGGACTTGTCTCAGAGACTTTTGAGTACATATAGTAGAAATAGCAGTATTTATTTCATGTGGTTGATGAAAAAGTCAAGTCAAAATATTAAAGTTTTAGACAAGTGACTTGCTAATGGTGGCAGGTTAATAAATACTAATTTTTTTATTTTTACTATTTTTTAAACATGGAATTGTTAAAAACATTTATTCTACACATTTTTAGTATTGTGAATATACATTAATAATTTTTATTTAATATTATAGTTCTAGTATTTGGTTAAGCATAAATTAGATTAAGAAAAATACATTATAAATATTACATATCATAAGGAATGGAAAGCCAGTCAACATAAGAGACATTTATGCAGCATTTGCAACATTGGAATTCTACTCTTTCATTATATTTTTGTGAGGTAGTTTTTCAATCAGAAAATGGGATTAAAATGCCATAAGATAAAGTCATGACATTTAATACTAATTTTTACACTCAAAAAGTGGCACAGTACAATAAAGTGCTTTAATTTATGGACAACCCCTCAGAATATCTAATATTAGACATTACCATGATGCATCAGGTTATTGCATTATTATAATACTGAAGATCCCTAGTAATTTATTTCATAATTTTTCATGTTCCCTTAAGATTCACCTCTGAGTTGAAATTATAGTAAACTATACTTACCATCCTATTTTTGATATTAGGATACATAATGATTTAAAACTAATATTTTCCACAGATTCATTTATACAGAGAACTGCTTTGATAAGGTGCATTTATAGAAAATGTGCATTTGCTTCAGTTGATTAAAGAGCTCAACAGAGATTATATTCTTTCATACCACTTTAATTTTTCATTTGTAACTGAGCTAAACTAAACTAGTCAGGAATATAATTTAACTAGAAGAAAAACTATTCAATAGCAAGTTCTGAGATATAAAAATGACAATTTATACTTCCACTGATATTTCCTCCATCCATATAAATAGTCTCAACTAATTGCTTTGTCTTTTAAAAATATCTTTAAGAAAGCATTTTGAGATATACAGTAAGTTCTCTCCAATAGAATTATCATCTCAAATCCTCTATAACTTAATTGAAAATGATAGGAGTTATTTTTTTTTCAATTTTTTCTTTTTTTAATTTTAGAGAGAGTGCACAAGCTGGGGGGGGAGGCAAGGAGAGGGATAAGAGCACTCTACATTGAACTCAGAGCCCAACCTGGGGATCAATCCCAAAATGCTGAAATCAGGACCTGAGCCAAAATCAAGAGTCTGCTGCTCAACCAAGCCCCCTGAGAAGAGGTTTTCTTACCTAATTTGTCTTTTCATTTAACTTATTGAAATATACAGAGTATGATAGCTTTCTTAAAATATACTGCAGTTTGACTGATATCAATAGGTTCTAATTCTTACATTTTTTTTGAGAGAAAGAAAAAAGTATTATTTTTGTAAAATGCTTTCTTACAAAACAGATAAACATAGAGGTGAAAAAAGAAGAGAGGGGCAAACCATAAAACATACTCTTAGCTATAGTGAACAAACTGAAGTTTGTTGGTGGTAAGGACTGTTGGGGATGGGCTATATGGGTGAGGGGTATTGAGGAGGGTACTTGTTGTTATGAGCCCTGGGTGTTATATGTAAGTGATGAATCACTAAATTCTACTACTGAAACTAATATTACACTAAATTTTAACTAACTGGAACTTAAATAAAAATTTTGAAACAAAAATAAATAAATAAATAAATAAATAAATAAACAAATAAAATAAGATAAAATGCTATCTTTAAATTGCTTTCTGCAGGAAATAAAAAGTTCCAGAAACATTATAAGAAATGCTTGACTTTCTTTCAATGACCCTATGTAGGTACTTTAAATGGCATCATATATTAAAGTGTTTTTATAAAAGACTCTCAAATATTAAAGGATTGGGCACATTAAAAACAGAATCAATGTGACAATATGATACACTTAACGTGGTTTGTTTCATGTTACATAATGAAACTTTTGATTACAAGCTTATTTTAACAGATTGTTACAAATTCTGCCAGAGTAGCATATGTAAAGAAAAAAGAAGCAGGAGTTGGAAGAATAAGTTTAGATTTTTCTTTCCATGCAGTTTGAGTGTGTTCATGCACACTACATTTACTATACCAGAGGATTCTGTTTGCTGCTTCATAAAGGGAGGATTATACAAGCTGTTTCCACTAGTTTATAGGAATACCGAAAAGATGAAATAATTAATTCATGTCAAAGTGCTGTTTCTAACATAACTATATTATTTATCATTGTCATCATCACCATCATCATACATAAATAGATGCCAGTGTAAACCTAAACATAAAGCTGATCTCTGATGCTTTCATATGGTGAAGTTTTCTGAATTTATTACCTTTGATTTTAGAGTATCCTAGTGACAAGAATCCACTACTATGAATGGAGAGGCACACTGATCCAAACCTATTGGTCATTCTCAGTTTTCTATGACCTATGAAAAAGCAGAATTTTATCCTGCTTCCTATTATGTTTTTAGTCCTTTGGTTTTTAATGTTATCATCAGTCTCCCTGCTTTTACAAACCAGCTCAACACAATGATTAGAATGACTTTTAAGCCAACTTTAGCCTCAGGGAAAATTTTAAGTGTTTCTGTAGAACAAAATACTTAGTATCAAGCATGACATAACATATTCCTATGATGAAGAATTAAAAATCATGTTAAAATACTATAGAAAAATTGCAATTTTAAAATGTAAATGTGGATCACTAGATGCAGAAAAAGCATTTGACAAAATACAGCATTCTTTCTTGATTAAAACTCCTTGCAGTGTAGGGATAGAGGGTACATACCTCAATATCATAAAAGTCATCTATGAAAAACCCACAACAAATATCATTCTCAATGGGGAAAAACTGAAAGATTTTCCCTTAAGGTCAGCAACACAGCAGGAATGTCCACTATCACCACTGCTATTCAACACAGTACTAGTAGTCCTAGCTTTAGCAATCAGACAACAAAAAGAAATAAAAGGCATCCGAGTCAGCAAAGAAGTCAAACTCTCACTCTTTGCAGATGATATGTTACTTTGTGTGGAAAACCCAAAAGAACTCATACAGGAATTCAGTAAATTGTCAGGATATAAAATCAATGCACAGAAATCAGCTGCATTTCTATACACCACCAACAACACAGAAGAAAGAGAAATTAGAGTCAATCCCATTTACCCAAAATCACTAGATACCTAAGAATAAATCCAGCCAAAAAGGCAAAGAATCTGTACTCAGAAAACTATAGAATACTCATGAAAGAGATTGAGGGAGACACAAAGAAATGGAAAACTGTTCCATACTCATGGATTGGAAGAAAAATATTATGAAAATGTCTGTGCTACTTAGAGCAATCTACACATTTAATTCAATCCCTATCAAAATACCATCAACTTTTTTCAAAGAAATGGAACAAATAATCCTAAAATTTGTATGGAACCAGAAAAGTTCCAAACCCAAATAGCCAGAGGAATGTTGAAAAAGAAAACCAAAGCTAGTGGCATCACAATTCCAGCTCTGTTACAAAGCTGTAATCATCAAAACAGTATGGTACTGGCACAAGAACAGACACATAGATCAATGGAACAGAATAGAGAGCCCAGAAATGGACCCCTAACTCTAAGGTCAACTAATCTTCAACAAAGCAGGAAAGAATGTCCAATGGAAAAAAGACAGTCTCTTCAACAAATGGTGTTGGGAAAATTGGACAGCCACATGCAGAAAAATGAAACTGGACCATTTCCTTACACCACACTCAAAAACTGACTCCAAATGGATGAAAGACCTCAATGTGAGAAAGGAATCCATCAAAATCCTTGAGGAGAACACAGGCAGCAACCTCTTTGACCTCAGCTGCAGCAGCTTCTTCCTAGAAACATCTCCAAAGGTAAGGGAAGCAAGGGCAAAAATGAACTATTGGGACTTCATCAAGATCAAAAGGTTTAGCACAGCAAAGGAAACAGACAACAAAACCAAAAGACAACTGACAGAATGGGAGAAGATATTCACAAGTGACATATCAGATAAAGGTCTAGTATCCAAAATCTATAAAGAACTTATCAAACTCAATACCCAAAGAACAAATAATCCAATCAAGAAATGGACAGAGGATATGAACAGACTTTCTGCAAAGACAACTTCCAAATGGACAACAGAGATACATGAAAAAGTGCTCCACATCACTCAGCATCAGGGAAATACAAATCAAAACCTCAATGAGATACCACCTCACACCAGTCAGAATGGCTAAAATTAGCAAGTCAGGAAATGACAGATGTTGGTGAGGATGTGAAGAAAGGTGATCCCTCCTACACTTTTGATGGGAATGCAAGCTGGTACAGCCACTCTGGAAAAAAGTATGGAGGTTCCTGAAAGACTTGAAAATAGAGCTATCCTACGACCCAGTAATTGCACTACTGGATGTTTACCCCAAAGATACAAATGTAGTAGTGATCTGAAGGGGCACGTGTACCCCAGTGTTGATAGCAGCAATGTCCACAGTAGCCAAACTATGGAAAAAGCCTAGATGTCTATCAACAGATGAATGGATAAAGATGATATAGTATATATACACACAATGGAAAATTATGCAGCCATCACAAATGGTATCTTGCCATTTGCAATGATGTGGATGGAACTAGAACTTGTTTCGCTAAACGAAATAAGTTAGAGAAAGAAAATTATCATGTGATCTCACTGATATGAGGAATTTGAGAAGCAAGACAGAGAATCATAGAGGAAGGGAGGGGAAAATGAAACAAGATGAAACCAAAGAGGGAGACAAACCATAAGACACTCTTAATCTCTGGAAACAAACTGAGGGTGCTGGTGTGGAGAGGGGTGGGAGGGATGCGGTGGCTGAGGGATGGACATTAGGGAGGGCATGTGCTATGGTGAGTGCTGTGAATGGTGTAAGACTTATGATTAATAGACCTGTACCCCTGAAACAAATAATACATTATATGTAAATAAGAAAAATAATAAAATTAATTTTAAATGTGGAAAATTGAGTTTTTGAATATTATTATAAATAATATAACAATAACCATTTCTGCTAAAAGTAAAATAAATGCTAAGGCATATTTCATTACTTTCATTCATTCATTCAAATAAATGTATTGATCATCTACATTAGCTTTATGGACTACTAAGTCAGACCTTTGTGTAGACCTTTTCCTCTTGTTCAATGAAGACAACCAAAAATCATACTAACAATGAGGCAAAGGAGCTGATGTAAATTTGTCATATATATATATATATATATATATATATATATATATATGTAGGAGCAAAGAGAAACTTCAACAGGCCCAAAAAGCCCAAAAGCTTAATAAAAAAAAATGAGATTATTAAATATCAGTATAAAAGCATTATGACATATATGCAAAAAATAACAGATACCCAAAATATATGAAGCACACATTGAAAGAATTGAAATAAATTGTTCCACAATTTATTGGAAACTTTAGTACATAACTTTCAGTAATGGATACAACATCTAGACAGAAGATCAATAAGGAAATTAAGGGCTTGAACAACATTAAAGATGAACTAGATCTAAAAACTTATATAAAACCCTCTAGGCAGAAATAGCAGAATATTTATTATTTTTAAATACACATGGAATGTTCTCTAGGAAAGACCATGTTAAGCCACAATACAAATCTCAATAAATTTGAAAATATTTAAATTGTAAAAAGTGTTATCCAAGACTGTAAGGAAAGAAATCTAGAAATCAATAAACAAAAATGTAGAAATTAAATGACTTATTATTAAACAATGACTAGGACAAAGAAGAAATGACAGAGAAATCAGAAAATATAGGAAGACAAATGAAAATGAAAACACAGCATACCAAAGCTCAAACGATGCAGTAAAGACAGTATTCACTGAGAAACTTAGATCTGTCAATGTCTACATTAAAAAAAGAAAAACATCTGTTTTGCATGTGCTGAGTTTGAGAAGTTCTTTACAGATCCTGGATATCAACCTTTTGTCTGTACTGTCATTTGCAAATATATTCTCCCAGTCCGTGGGTTGCTTCTTTGTTTTGTTGACTGTCCTTTGCTGTGCAGAAGCTTTTGATCTTGATGAAGTCCCAAAAGTTCATTTTTGCTTTTCTTTCCTTTGCCTTTGGTGACATATCTTGAAAGAAATTGCTGTGGCTGATATCAAAGAGGTTACTGCCTATGTTCTCCTCTAGGATTCTGATGGATTCCTGTCTCACGTTGAGGTCCTTTATCCATTTCGAGTTTATCTTTGTGTACGGTGTAAGAGAATAGTCGAGTTTCATTCTTCTACATATAGCTGTCCAATTTTCCCAGCACCATTTATTGAAGAGACTGTCTTTTTTCCACTGTATATTTTTTCCTGCTTTGTCGAAAATTATTTGACCTTAGAATTGAGGGTCCATATCTGGGCTCTCTACTCTGTTCCATTAGTCTATGTGTCTGTTTTGATGCCAGTACCATGCTGTCTTGGTGATCACAGCTTTGTAGTAAAGCTTGAAATCAGGTAATGAGATGCCACCAGTTTTATTTTTGTTTTTCAACATTTCCTTAGCGATTCGGGGTCTCTTCTGATTCCATACAAATTTTAGG
>PISX010032442.1:0-16219 GCA_004024625.1 Mellivora capensis
TATATATATAAACAGATGGAGAAAATTCTGTTCCTAGTTTGGTAATTTGTTTTTGCTTTTGCTTCAGTGACTATTGAAACTGATCAAATGTGGGTTCAGTGTATTTTGAGAAAATCATATATAATTATTATGTTAATGTGGTGAATTATAGTATAGATTTACCTATATTAAATGATTATTGCATTCCTGGATTCAAGTCATGAAATTCTGTATTATTCTTATATATTGATTTATTTCATTTAACAATTTAACATGAATATTAGTGAGAAATACTGGCATAAAATTGTATTCTAGTAATAACCTTGTCAAGATTTGATATGAAGGTTATGATAACCTCATAAAGCAAGGTAAAAGTGTCTTTTAGTCTTCTTTACTTTTGAGAACTTTTATGTTCCTTAAATCTTTGGAAAGTTTATTATTTAAACTGCCTGGGATATGAGTTTTCTTTTTAGAAAGGCTTTTAAAATAAATTCAAGGTATTTAATAAATATTCAAATTTTCTTTTCATCTTGTGTCAGTGCCAGTAAGTTGTTTCAATGAGTTTTTCTGTTTAAACAAAAATGTCAAAACCATTAACTTAAAGTTATTCATGATACTCTTATTATCTAATTACTGTTTGTACTTTGTAGAAAGTCCCCTTTTGATTCCTAATGGTGGTAATTCTTGTGTTGTCCTATCCGCTCCCACGCACCATCAGTTTTGCCAAATGTTACTCATGTCTATTGATCTTTGTAAAGAACCAATTTAAAGTTTTAGGCTTTGTCTATTTTTGGGTTTAGTTTCTTTGCTTTCTGTTCCTATTTTTTTTAATTTTCCACTTTAAAAATTTGATGTGAAGTTTCCGTTTTCTATGTTAAGAGTTGAATTTTACATAATTTTCAGTCTTTTTATATTTTGCACATTTGAAACACCACATTTTGTCTGGGTACTGCTGAGTACTGTTGTTTCCCTGGTTTTGATATATGAAATCTTCATTAGCCATCAGTTAAAACTGTTTTCTCATTTTCATTTTTTATTTCATTTGCCACCTGGAGTTAATTCAAAGGATATTGTTCAATTTCAGAAATGCTAGAGATTTTCTAGTTATTTCTATGTTTGTAATTTCTAACTTAATTCCATTGTGGTTGGAGAAGAAACCATTTCATTAGGGATTGGTTTACAACCTAGCATATGGTCAACTTTGGGAAAGATTTCATTGTTTACCTTAAAAAATTAAAATTTGCTGTTATGCTTAATGTCACTTCAGTCGGGTATATAAATTATTTTCAGCTCTGATAAGAACATTTTATATCTGAACATTCAGACACAGCCACTCTTCACATGTGGCTATTGAGAATATGAAATAGGCCTAGTTCAGCTGAGAAAACTTTTATTTTATATAAATTTAATTTAAATGTAAATTTAATAACCACTCTATGTACATACTCTGTAATTGCATACTCATATTACATACTCTGTAAATTGATAAACATATAAGTAACCAATTACTTTTAGTGTTTTGAGATCTTTATCCTTTCTTTCAAATTTCCTGTGTCCCTATATTTAAGAAATGTATATTATATGGCATTTGTAGTAGGTTTTCTTGTTGAAATCAATCTGAAAACTTCAGTCTCTTACAGGTATTTTATTTTGTCAATGTATATTTAGTGCTACTATTTACATATGTGGAGCTTATATTGTTCATCTTACCATATATTTCCATTTGAGCAGCTTATTTTAAATTTCTCTTGATTTGCTTCCATTCACCAAATATCTTTTCCCCCTACCAGCTCTTGCTTGTTACACATTCTTGAATTCTTATTCTTGGGCTTGTCCTAGAAATTTCCACATACTATCTTATCACAGTCTGATACAAATTAATACTTCTATTTTAGATCCTTACCACTACAATCTTTAGAACACTTTAACTGTTTATACCTACCATTCTTTGCATTAGTGTTGTTGTGTATCTTAATTATACTCATATTTTCAAACTTATAAGACATTATCTTTGTTTTAAACAGTCTACATTGTTATATTTATACAAATATTTATCTGTTTCAGTGTTCTTTGTTTTTCCTGATTTTCCTTTTTTTTTTTGACATTTTTGTCTGGGATCATTTCTTCCACTTGAGGAATTCCTCCTTGTTTCTTATAAAAGTCTGCTGTCGACAGAGAACTCAGATTTTATTTGAAAATTTCACTTTCCTCTTTTCAATTTGAGTATTGTGTATAGAGTTCTACGCTGACATGTTTCCTGTATTTGGGGTTTTTTTGTTTGTTTTTGTTTGTAGCTTTCTAAAGATGATATTCCACTTCTTGGGGTGCCTGGGTGGCTCAGTGGGTTAAAGCCTCTGCCTTCGGCTCAGGTCATGATCTCAGGGTCCTGGGATCGAGCCCCACATCGGGCTCTCTGCTCAGCAGAGGGCCTGCTTCCCCTTCTCTCTCTGCCTGCCTTTCTGCCTACTTGTGATCTCTCTGTCAAATAAATAAAATCATTTAAAAAAAGATGACATTCCACTTCTTTATTTCTATTGTTTCTTTAGGTAGGTTATTTGTCATTTTTGCTGTTTTTTTTTCATTGGCTCTTTTTGAGATTTTGATCTTTGGTTTTCAGAAATTTTAATATGGTATGCTGATATATATATATATATATATATATATATATATACACACACATATATAAAATCCTTCTTGAGCTTTATCAGAGTGTCTTAAATATGTACATTAAGATCTTTTGGTTTAGAAAAATCTCAGCCACTGTCTTCTCAAATATTCTCCTTCTCTTTCAGGAACTCCAGTTATAGGTATGTTCAAATGTATATACTTTTAGTTAAAGGTACATGTAGAGGATTTGCCATTCTTATTCCTATGACTAGAGAGTGGGGAGTTACTCACCTTAACTGAATAAGAAACTGATTGAATTAAGGCTGACATTGAAACATTTTTAAAAAGACTAATAACTCATGTTCTTACAGTTAGGCCTATTGGATTTTTAACAGAGTTTTGTTTCTTTACCACAGCCTCTTCCCACAACATTTATTTTCTCAGCATCGGGAGATGGAAGATCCTCTTCTGACTCTTCACATGTTCTTCATTTGGCTTTCTAGCCTCTCTCATGCATCCAGCTTCTGATTTCAGCACATAACTTGAGGGAAATACAAGCCATGTATATGAAGAAAGTCCAGTCTCCAGTTTTGTCACTCAAGTGTGTAGAATGTCAAGAGCTTGGTAAATTATTCTCCCAGTATGGGCCTCCTCAAGGATAAACCTCTATTTTGAGTTTCTTAGTCATAACCCACATACTAAAATGCTCCCCGTGAAAAGTTGTTGTGTATTATCAGATCACTAATCTGAAGCTCTGCGTTCTGGGCAATCTTAGTCCCTCTGGTTTTGAAAGAAACTCTATATCTGATGCCTTCCATTACATATTTTCTTTTTTTTTTAAATTCATGGTCTGCCAGTAGTTCTGAGCAGGAATATTCAGATGTCAAAAACTACTTCATCCTCTTCAGAAAACATGTCACCCTACCACTTGCTTTTTCTTTATCCAGACTATTATTTTAACTTACAAGTCGAAGGCATAGAAATTAGTCTCGTTTCTTCAACTTTATCCCAGAATATTTCTGCCCAACCTAATTTTAATTTAATTGAATTTAACTTATTACAACTGCCTACAAAAATATTTGAGACAGTAAAAAATTCAGCTAGAACATAGAAACTATTTACTCTGTAAAAGTTGGTAAATTTTCTTCTAATTATAGATTTCAAATAGCTGATCAAAATTCAATAGCACCTATAATATGGATGAAATATATGGTGATTTCCAGTTGTAAATACCAGGTCTCAATTTATTATTCTCCCATAAGGCCATATTATCAACAGGAAAAATAGCCATTGACAGGTCCACCCATAATCTTATAAAGACCTCCTCAAAGAAATCTTTGTTCTTGCTTTTATTTAGGTTATAATTGATTATTCTTAATATTCATAATTTTAAGAATACTATATATTTTCACTTTTATTAATTCCTTATTCCCAAGAATGTTGAAAAATCATTTTTATCTCTTAGTACCAGTACTTAGTACTCTCTCTGGTACAATATCTAGCACATTTTTCCATAAATGTTTATTTTCTGTTTCTTGCCATCTTCCAAAAGCTTTCTTCAGTTTTAGACATTTTCTTCTCTTAGATGTCTAAATTTATATTTATAATTAAAAGCCAAGTAATGATGATGATTTTTTCTGTGAAGTATAACTTTCAATACATTCTACTCAGACTAAGGTTTAAATCCACATCTAAGGGAACCCCAGGGGATTAATAACATCTAATGCTGCTACAGCCTGTTAAAATCTGATGAAGGTATATCAAGGAAACACTTAGAAATTTAAGGTCTGGAATCAGGCACTTAAGAATGCATTTTTATGAATTTATTTATGGTGATTATTTGATATACATAAAATTCATATTAAATAATTGAAATGTCTTTACAGTTAAAACTCTGTGAAAGCTGACTCCAGTGTATGTATGTCAATTATGTTCTCTTACTACATATATTCCAAATTACAGTCAAAGTAAAATAACTATGATTACCTAAATATAGACCCATGCTATCCTGCCCCTGACTATGCTTAGGCCTTTACAATCACCAATAGTAATTCTTTTCAACATCTTGAACTTCAACATTCAGCTCATAATTCTTCCGTAAAGCTTTTCCTGATCTTCCACTGGGCATGCATTTCTTTCCCTCTAAAGCTGTAGTCTTTTTATATTTTGTCTTATATTTTTGTCATTTATGTTTATGTCTGACTGTTCCTACCAGTTTTTATGTTCTTCTGAGATGAAGATTCAGGGATTTATTTATTGCTATGAAATAAGTTACCCTAAAATATAGTGGCTTTAAAAAATAAATAAACATTTACTGCTCAGGAATTCGGGAGTAGCTACCTGCATGGTTTGACTCAGTCTCTTAAAAGAGCTGCAGTCATTTGAAGGCTTGACTGGGGTGGAAAGACTATTCAAGTTGGTTTACTCATTTGACTATTGGCAGAAGGCTGCACCTCCCCCTCAGTTATTTGTCAAATACAAGTGTCTACACTTTGCAACCAGCTTCTTTCAGAATGAATGATCCAAGTGAGATAAAGAAGCCATGGTGTTGTCTATAACCAAGTCTCAAAAGTCACACACCATCTCTTCTTCTACATTTTCTTTTTAGAACTTAGTTATTAAGTACAGCCCAGATACAAGTGGAGGACCAGGTTCTGTCTTTTAGAAAGAAGAGTAACAAATAATTTGTGGATATATTTTAAAATCACCACAAGGATAATATCTAATTAATACCCATAAAATTGTTTAATAGTGACCATCCATTTTGAGTAAGCAAGAGCAGATTATAGTTTATCTACATTACACTTATCTAAATAAACTTTACTTATGGATTTTTTAATGCATTCTTTATAGTCTCTGGAAATTTTTGATGAATACGGATGTTCATACTTTGGGCAACCCTATATCCCAACTTTCCAAAGATAGTCCCAATCAATGCCTGTTTCTTCAGTATCCCATGCTATTTAGGAATTATCTTAGAGCTTTTTTTAAAAAAATTTTTTAAATTTATTTATTTGTCAGAGAGAGAGCGAGCGAGAGAGTGAGCACAGGAAGGCAGAAAGGCAGGCAGAGGCAGAGGGAGAAGCAGGCTCCCTGCCGAGCAAGGAGCCCAATGTGGGACTCGATCCCAGGATGCTGGGATCATGACCTGAGCCAAAGGTAGCCGCTCAACCGACTGAGCCACCCAGGCATCCCTATCTTAGAGTTTTTCCTTAATGAACTATTGGTTTCAACAGTAATACTAAAGCTAAATGGGATTTGTTTAGAAGAGCTTTACCCTTTATTTTCAATCTGTACTATTGTATTGTCTAGGAACTTGCAAGAAAAATGTGTAAAGAAACTTCTGTCTTTGGGGTGCCTAGGGGCTCCGTCAGTTAAGTGTCTGACTCTTGATCTCATCTCAGGTCTTGATATCAGTGTTATGAGTGCAAGCCCTGCATGGGGCTCATGCTGAGTGTGAAACCTACTTTAAAAAAGAGGTAGTAACAGCAGCAGTAGCAGCAGCAGCAGTAGTAGTAGTAGTGGAAGAAGAAGAAACTTCTGTGCTGAACACATGCTTGAAACATTAAAGGTAGTGAGGAATCTGGGTAGCTTAGTCAGTTAAGCATCTGCTTTCAGCTTAGATCATGATCACAGATGGAGCCTTATGTCCCTGTTCAGCAGGGTGTCTGCTTCTACCTCTACCTCTGCCCCTCCCCAACACCCATGTGCTCTTGTGCACTCTCTCTTTTTCTCTACCAAATAAAGTCTTAAATATATATATATATATATATATATATATATATATATATATATATATATATATGGGACGCCTGGGTGGCTCAGTTGGTTAAGCAGCTGCCTTTGGCTCAGGTCATGATCCCAGCATCCTGGGATGGAGCCTAGCTCAGCAGGGAGCCTGCTTCTCCCTCTGCCTCTACCTGCCACTCTGTCTGCCTGTGCTTGCTCTGACAAATAAATAAATAAAATCTTTAAAAAAAAAATATATATATATGTATATATATACATATATATATGACACCATTAACAATTCCAGCCAGATATGCCATAATTAACACTCTCATTCAACGACCGATGGAGAGTACTAATGAGTAAAGCAAAGTATCCTCTAACAGAAGCAGGTAGAACACCTGAATATATCTAGTCTTTAACATTAAGGGAAAAAGTAATCAATGGTGCTGCATCTGCCAATCACTTCATGTACTAAGCAGTCATATATTATTCTGCACAATATTGTAAAGTCCCCAGAGGGCTGTTTCTGAAAGTTATAGTAAATTATTACCTAGTTTTAAGTGAAATATGAACAAAAAAATAGCATTTGAAGAGTCCTGCCTTAGAGTAGAAAGAGTACTGTGAATATTCTTGCTACAAATGTCCTTGCCATATATAGTATTTTAACTTAAATATTTAAGTATGTTTTAGTATTTTAACAATTTTTTATTTTGCAGATGCCAAAATCAAGACCCAGATGCTCAACTGACTGCACCACCCAGGCATCCCAAGATTTATTTTAGAGAGATAAAGTGTGGGAGGGGGGATTGGGGGGGGAGGTGGAGGAACAGAGGGAGAGGGAAAGAATCTCCAGCAGACTCCTCACTGGGCATGGACTCCCAACATGGGTCTTGATCTCACAACCCTAAGATCATGACTGGAGCTGAAATCGCGAGTTTGGTGCTCAACAAACTGAGCCACCCAGGTTCCCCAAAAGTTAATAATTTAAGAGAAATGATATCAACATCATGACAGAGCAAGTCCTTCCTCTCCCCCTCTTTTCTAAAAGAAGTAATTAGACATTTATAACCTAACAGAAGTGCCTCTGCACATTACACCAAGGGATAGGGGAGGGGATTCTAGTCTGCCTGTGCTTCTGAGAGTAAACAAACAGACCTGGTAAGGACTGTGGATGAAAAGGAGTCTACAAAATGACTCCACCCCTACTCTCCACCATCATAGGAAAAAAAGAACCCAGAAAGTGCAAAATGTGCAGATACAGGGAGAATTTGTGGAATGCCTGAGGGAAGATTCCAGTACAACATCAGAGTGGGATAGAGGAGAATTTGGGTGCAAATGAGAGAGAAAAGGTTACCAGGGTGTTCTTCCCACCGCTGACAGTGCAAAGGACTGGGCTTTTAGCAGCAGCAGCTGCTGCTGTGGCAGTATCTCTGGCAGAGAAGGTGGAAGGTGGTGATCTCTCCCATGGAGGAGTTGGAAAGCCTAACTGTTGAGTGACTATGCAGCTAACCCAGTTGTGGATATTATAGTTGAAAATATCATTATCTCCCAACAATACCCAGCATTCTGAGGATGAACCTCCATGACAGAGAGGGAAGAAAGAGGAAAGGAAGTGGATAAGACTATTAAAGGACATTAAAGCACAGTGTTTCCTATTGTATCTTTCATGACTTTACTGGGAAGTAGATCCACAAACCTCTGGAAGTAAACCACTTGGGAAAAAGCCCCAAGTGCTGAGCACTTGCTTCTCTGTATCTATTGCCAGTTCCTTGTGTGTGGTCCCAAGTATACCCATGTGATCCTGTTGTGGAAGACCCAGAAGGAGGCTCAGATAATGGGCCATGGCCAATGGGCAAGAGAGAGCTATAATATCACTTCCTGGAAAATCAAAGAAAGGTTTCTAATAGCCAGCCTGCATTGAAAGAGCCAACGATGACAAAATCTTTAAATGTGATAACAGAAATACATACCTATGAACAGCAATGAAACAAAAATAAAAATAAACAGGAAATATGGTATCATGAAAAAATGATAATGTTCTAGCCATCAATCTCAAAGGCACAGAATATTGCAATCTAACTGATAAGGAATTCAGAAATGAACTACAAGAAAATTCAGAAAGACAATTCAATGAACTCAGGAGTAAAATTAATGAACAAAAATAATTCTTTACCAAAGAGATTGAAATTATAAAAAAGAACAAAAACAAAGCCTAGAGCCGAAGAATTAAATGAATGAGAGGAATACAATAGAGAGCACCAATAACAGGCAAAGCAGGTATTAGAAAGAACAAGTCACTTGGGGGTAAGAATAAAGAAATAATTCAGTTAAGAGAAAGAATAAAGTTTTTTGTTTATTGGTATTGGTTTTTTAAGAAAGCCTGGGAAATCTATTAGACTCAATCAAAAAGGGAGATATTAAAACAGCTGGTGTTCCACAAGTAGAAGAGGAAAAAAGGGAACTGAGAATACATTTAAAGATATAATTAATAGCTAAGAACTTCCTAAACCTGGGGAAGGGCTTGTGACATACAAGTTCAAGAACCTAGTAGAATACCCTGTTACCTCATTGCAAAAAGACCTTCTCCAAGACATATCATAATGTATTAAAGAAAAAAGGATAAAGAATTTTAAAGGCAACCAAGGAAAACAGAAAGTAACCTTCAAAGGAACCCCCACTAGGCTATCAGTGGATTTCTCAACAAAAACTCTACAATCAGAACAGAGTGAGATGACATATCCAATATGTTGAAACATAAAATTGTCAACCAAGAGTACTTTATCTGACAAAGTTGTCCTTTAGATATGAATGAGAAATAAAGCTTTCCTACACTATAATAACTTTGCAAAAAAATGCTGAAACGAGGTCAAGTTGAAATGCAAAGGCCCTAAACAGTGACATTAAAACATACAAAAGTAAACCACTGTGGTAAAAGTGAATTAGAAAACTAACTGCCTATTAGGATGATCTGTTAACTAAACTATAATATAAAGTTTAAAGGGAAGAAATAGTAACTATAACTACTATAATTTGTTGACACAGCAAAAAAGATAAACTGGACATCAAAGATATAAAAGGGGAGGAGTAAAAGGGTGGAACCTTCATAGATGAACAAAGATAAAACTACTACCAGCATGAAAATGGAATGTTTTGGCTAAGAGATGTTTTACATAAGCTTCTTGGTAACCACAAAGCAAAAACTGAGTAAATTCACAGAACAAAAAAGTAGAGACAGAGTACAAACTTGAAAAACCACCAATTTGCAAAGGTAGGCAGAAATAGAGGGGAAAAGAAAAAAATGGAGATACAAAACAACCAGAAAGGAAAACAATAAGATGGCACTAGTAAGTCCTTCCATATCAATAATCATTTTAAATGTAAATGGACTAAATTCACCAATCAAAAGGCATGGAGTGGCTAGATTAAACAACAACAACAAGAACCTAGCAATATGCTGTATATAGGAGACACATTTCATTTGTAAAGAAAAATGCTCAAAGTGAAGGGATGGAAGAAGTTTTTCCGCACAAGTGAAAACCAAAAGAAAGCAGGGATAGCCAGACCAGAAAAACAGAAAGGGTGAAACCAAAACCTGTTTTTTCAAGATGATAAAGTTGACAAACCTTTAGTCATCAATAGACTAAGAAAAAAAATACTCAAAACAAGAAGTGAGAGATGTCTGGGTGGCTCAGTCTGTTAAGTGTCTGCCTTCAGCTCAGGTCATGATCCCAGGGCTCTGGAATCTAGTCCCACATCAGACTCCTTGCTTAGCAAGGAGCCTGCTCTTCTCTCTGCCTGACCTGTCCTTGCTTGTGTGTTCTCTTGCTCCCTCTAACGAATAAATAAAATCTTAAAAAAAAAAAAAAAAAAACTAGAGGTGAAAGAGGAAACATCACAATTGATACCACAATAAAACAAGGGACCATGATTCTCATGAATAATTACATAGCAACAAATTAGGAAGTCAATTTCTTCCAGATTATCTAGAAATGCACAACTTGGCAAGACCAAATCATAAAGAAATAGAAAAGCTGGACAGATCAAGAACTACAGAGATTGACTCAATAGTTTATTAAATTAAAAACAAAAAACAAACAAACAAAAAAAAACTCTCAACACAGAAAATCCCAGGACCAAAAGTCTTCACCAGTGAATTATACCAAACAATCGAAGAGATAATGCCAATATTTTTTAAACTTCCCCCAAAAAGTTGAACAGGAGGGAACACTGCCAAACTCATTTTACAAGACCAATGTAATTCTGATACTGAAGACAGATAAGGATACTACAAGAGAACTATACAACAATATCTCTGATTAATATAGCTGCAAAAATTCTCAACAGAATATCAGCAACCAATTCAAGAATGCATTAAAAAGATCACACACTGTGACAAGGTAGGATTTATCCTGGGATGCAAGGATACTTGAACATCCACAATCAATACATGTAATTTTTCACAGTAAAGAATAAAAAATAGAAATCACATGAACACCACAGTAGATGCAGAAAAAGCATATGACAATACACAACATCCTTTCATGATAAAAGAAGGAACATAATAAAGGCTATGTAAAACAACCCACAACTAACATTATAATTCATAGTGAAAAATTGAAACTTCTCCTCTAAGAGAAGATGACAAGGGTGTCCACTTCATCACTCCTATTTAATATAGTACTGAGAGTTTTAGACAGAGCTACTATGCAAGACAAAAAAATTAAAAGTCATTCAAGTCAGAAGGGAAGAAGTAGCTGTTATTATTTGCAAATATAATTTTGAATGCAGACAATCCCAAAGAACCAACAACAACAAAATCAATGAATTTAGTAAAGTTGTCAGATAAAAAAATCAACATATAGTTGAAAAAGTTGCACTTCTATACACTAATAATGAGATATCCGAAAAGAAAATTATCACATTCACAACAGCATCAAAAATAGAGAAATAAATTTAACTAAAAAGTGAAATATATGTACAACCACAGCTACAAGATTTGTCTTCTTTAATTTCTTTTAACAAAAGTGGAAATACACTTTATGTTCATGAATTGGAAGAGCATTGTTAAAATGTCCATAATACTCAAAGCCACTTTATAGATTCAATGCAGTTCTATCGAAATTTCAATTACAGAAATAGAATTCCATTCACAAAAATAGAAAAAAAATCCTAAAATATATATGGAAACATAAAATATCCCAAAGAGCCAAAGCAGTGGTGAGAAAGAACAAAGTCAAAGGTATCACATTTCCTGATTTCAAATCATACCACAAAACTATAGTAATAAAAACAGTATGGTACTGGTACACAAAAAAGGACTTGTAGACCAATAGACCTTACTAGAAAACCCAGAATTAAACCAGCCCAAATACAGTCAACTAACATGTGCCAAGGAGCCAAAACCAGCCAATGAGGAAAGGATAGTTTCTTCAACAAATTGTTCTGGGAAACTGGAAAACACATGCAGAATAATGAAACTGGACCCCTACTTCATACCACATACATAAACGGTATGTGAAATGGATCGAAGTTTTAAATATAAGACCAGAGAATATATACTTCTTAGAAGAAAAGGTGGGAATGAAACTTCTTAACACTAGTCCTGGCAATGATTTGTTTCATTTTTTTTTTTTAATAGGATTCCAAAAGCACAAACAACAAAAGCAAAAAAATCAACAAATGGAACTATATTAAACATAAAATCTCTGCACAACAAAAGAGAAAAAAAGCAACTTATACAATGGGATGAAATTTTTGAAAGCCATATAGTAGTTATTGGGCTAATATCCAAAATACATTAAAAATATATTAATAAAAATATATTTTAAAAAACCTCATACAACTCTAACAACAAAAAACCAATCCAATTTAAAAAAAAAAAAAAAATCAGCCAAGGAAGTAAATACACATTTTTTTCCAAAGATGTAAAAATGGCCAAGAGGCTAATGAGAAGATGCCTGATATCATTAATCAAGGAAATGCTTAAAACCTCAATGAGATATTACCTCACACTTGTTAAATGGTATCATCAAGAAGAGATAACAAATGCTGGAGAGGATGTGGAAAAAAGGGAACCTTGTACACTGTTGGTTGAAATGTAAGTTAGTTAGCCACTATGTAAGACAATCTGGGGGTTTCTCTAAAAGTTAAAATTAGATCTACACCTCCTGATCCAGCAATTCCACTTTTGGATATAAACCAAAAGAAATGAAAATAGGTTATCAAAGAGATATATGCATTTCCAAGCGTATTACAGTATTATACACAATAGCCAAGATATGGAAACAACCTAAGTGCCCATCAAATAATGAAGGGATAAAGAATTGGTATGTAGGGACGCCTGGGTGGCTCAGTCAGTTAAGCTTCTGTCTGCGGCTCAGGTCATGATCCCAGAGTCCTGAAATCAGAGTCCCACATCCCGCTCCTTGCTCAGCAGGGAGCCTGCTTCTCCCTCTGCCTGCTGCTCCCCTTGCTTGTGCATTCTCTCTCTCTCTCACTTTCTTTCTGACAAATAAATAAATAAAATCCTAAAAGAAAAAAAAAAGTGGTACGTATATACACAATGGAATATTTTCGGTTATAAGGACATCCTGCCATATGTGACAACATGGATGCATCTTGACTATATATTATGCTAAGTGATAGAAGTGAGAGAAAAAATAAATACTGTTTGCTATCACTTATTTCTAGAACCTTAAGAAGCCAAATTCCTAAAACCGACAGCAAAATGGTGGTTACCATGTGATGGGGGAGGACAGATTATAGGACAGATGTTTAGGGATATAAATTTGCAATTAGTAAATAAGTCCTAGAGTTCTAAGGTATAATATAGTATTCAGTATAGATAAATACTAAAACCAAAGACTATAACCAAAGACACTATAGACAAATACTATAACCAAACTTGCTAAAATACTAGAACTTAATTATTCTAACCAGCAAAAATATTGTAATTATGTAACATGATAGGTATTGATTATCACCACAATGGCAATCATTATGGTCTATAAATGTCCAAATTAACATGTATATAACTTAAATCTACACT
Source organism: Mellivora capensis (assembly GCA_004024625.1). Classification (NCBI taxonomy): domain Eukaryota; kingdom Metazoa; phylum Chordata; class Mammalia; order Carnivora; family Mustelidae; genus Mellivora; species Mellivora capensis. The sequence goes on from PISX010032442.1 coordinate 13,367, forward strand.
GTTATAGATCAAATATATTTCAATTACAAAAGAATACAAACTTCAGCATGGTATGAAAATTATAGCTAGTAAGGTTCTTTACCAAGATTTGAGCTTTGTCAGTTTGTCTACAGAATTAGGATCCTTACAAAAACAAAAAAGGGGGGTGGTGAGGTTGGGAGGCAAGGCCTAGGATATGTAGCTAAGCAAAGCATTAACATGTAAATAAGGGAGCCAGTATGAAGCTGAAGTTGAATTAGTAAATTCTAATCTAGATGCTGATATCTAGGCTGATGGCCAGAATCAATCCAAGAGAATCTCCCTAAATTCATGATTGCTTGTACTGAACATGATGGAGATTTGATTGGGGTTAAGTATATTTTGGAAATGTGGGTTTTTCTAAATTTGCTGACCATATAAATTCTCAATATCCAAGATGAACATCTACAGTCTTACCAAAATTAATTTCTGAGTCTATACTTGAAAAGAAATGTACATATTTGGAAATTTTGCAGTTGTCTTCATGTATCCTCCACAAAAAAAGATGAACAAACAAAAACTAAAAAATACCTAAGGTTAGCTATTGCAACTGTGTGAATATTTCAAAACTTAGGATTGAAATTGAATATAAAACATATCTTCTAAATATACAAATACCTACTCATTCCTGAATAATTGCAGAAATATATATCAATTTCTAGATAATGTGGTAGAGGTGTTAATTATAACTACACTGACAATCCTATTACAATATATAAATCTATCAAAAATGTTGTACATCTTAAATTTATACAGTGTTATTTCAAATACATTCAAACTGGGGCACCTAGGAGGTTTTGTAACTTCAGTGTCTAACTCTTGATATCAACTCTGGATCTCAGAGTTGTGAGTTTAAGTCCCACATTGGACTCCTACTTAAAAAGTTATATATTATATTTATATGTGTGTATATATATGCACACGCACACATATATTCATACATATATTCAAATAAAATTTTAAAGATTTTGTTTATTTACTTGACAGTCAGAGATCACAAGTAGGCAGAGAGAGAGTGAGAAAGAGAGAGGAGGAGGAAGCAGGCGCCCCAGTGAGCAGAGAGCCCAATGTGGGGCTCAATCCCAGGACCCTGAGATCATGACCTGAGCCGAAGGCAGAGGCCTTAACCCACTGAGCCACTCAGGCGCCCCTGAAATAAAATTTTAAAAAGTATTTTAAGAAGAATGTGAGCAAAAAGGATGTGCAGTAATGATATGTAATAACATTTATATATTATTTCGTCATGTAGGTGGTTTTGAGAGAAATTAATTTTAGTGGGTATTCATTCCAAGTATTCCTGTGCATGTTTGAAATGTGAAATGATAGTTCACAGTAGTAGCTCCTTTAGCAAAATCCTTTTTAGATTTTGAATGTTATTATTTTCATGTCATCTGATGATTGAAATAGAGTCTCAGTTGTAATACTTGCAATAATTGTCAAAATCTTCATCTAACTCATGGAACAAAAATAAAGAGTTTGAGAGATTATTTTAATCATCAAAAATTTGATAGTGCTGATAACTGGATTAGTTAAAAAGATCAAGAGTGAAGATTACTTTAAAACAAATATAGATATTGTAGAGTACAACAAAGTCAAGTCAACATACTCACTAAATTAAGAAACCTGGACTTTATAAATGTACTTAAAATTCTTTGTAAGATACTTACAATTATTGTATTCAAACTGTATATATTCTATCCAACTAAATAGGTGACTAACCAGTAAACTTACAGAATTTTACATATGCAAAGAGGTACTGAACCCCAAAATTATGGTGATCGTCATGGTGAAGTTGAATACAAATTTTTAAAGTACTTCTTTTTACTGTCCATCTACTGGATTTTATATTCGAACTTCTAAATAACCACTTTTTAAATCAGTCTAGGTATCACACAGTGGTATTCGACTTGGGGAGGCAACAAATTTCTCAGTACATTAGATGCATTTTGCTAGAAGTCATTGAGAAATCTTAAAATGTTCAACAATAGAGTGTCATAAACTTCAGAATTTGAAGCTTTTAACCATTTTTAATTACTAAACATGGTGCTTGCAAACAAAGGAAATAAAATTTGTCCATTTGAAAGATATGAGGAAACATCACCAATTAAACACTGAGAGCTTAATTTCTCAGGCAGGTTGTGAAATATTTCAAGCTGTGGGAAGACTCCTTATTATTCTGTACAAGAATAGGATGAAACTGATATCTATCACTCTGGAGCATCTAATATTTGAGAGAAGCATAAATAGAGACAACACATTTGGTGAGTTTTATCCTATAAAAATTTTGATTAGCAGTGATCAAAAAATTCCCAAAAAAGAAGAGCCCAGGACCTGACGGATTCCCTGGGGAATTCTACCAAACTTTCAAAGAAGAAATAATACCTATTCTCATGAAGTTGTTTCAAAAAATTGAAGCAGAAGGAAAACTTCCAGACTCTTTTTATGAAGCCAGCATTACCCTGATCCCCAAACCGGGCAAAGATCACACCAAAAAGGAGAATTTCAGACCAATATCACTGATGAATATGGATGCTAAGATTCTCAACAAGATCCTAGCAAACAGGGTCCAACAGCACATTAAAAAGATTATCCACCATGACCAGGTGGGATTCATGCCTGGGTTACAAGGATGGTTCAACATTTGCAAATCAATGTGATAGAACAAATCAATAAGAGAAGAGAGAAGAACCACATGGTCCTCTCAATTGATGCAGAAAAAGCATTTGACAAAATCCAGCATCCATTCCTGATTAAAACGCTTCAAAGTATAGGGATAGAGGGAACATTTCTGAACTTCATAAAATCTATCTATGAAAGACCCACAGCAAACATCAT
>PISX010032443.1:0-16213 GCA_004024625.1 Mellivora capensis
GTCCTGAGAGGAAAATATATAGCGGTACAAGCCTTTCTCAAGAAACAAGAAAGGTCTCAAATACACAACTTAACCCTACATCTAAAGGAGCTGGAGAAAGAACAAGAAAGAAAGCCTAAACCCAGCAGGAGAAGAGAAATCATAAAGATCAGAGCAGAAATCAACGAAATAGAAACCAGAAAAACAATAGAACAAATCACCGAAACTAGGAGCTGGTTCTTTGAAAGAATTAATAAGATTGATAACCCCCTGGCCAGACTTACCGAAAAAGTACATTTTAAACCAAAGACTGTAACAAAAGATGATAAAGGGCACTATATCATAGTGAAGGGTCTACCCAACAAGAAGATGGAACAATGATAAATATTTATGTCCCCAACATGAGAGCATGCAAACATATAAAACAATTAGTAGCAGACAAAAACAAACTTATTAATAAAATGTAATAATAGTAGTAGACTTTTACACCCCACTTATAGCAATGGACAGATCATCTAAGCAGAAAATCAACAAGGAAACAATGGGTTTGAATGACACACTGGACCAGATGGACTTAACAGATACATTGAGAACATTTCATCCTAAAGCAACAGAATACACATTCTTTTCAAATGCACATGGGACATTTTGCAGAAGATATCATATACTGGGTCAAAAATCAAGCCTCAATAAATAAAAAAAGATTGAGATCATACCATGCGTATTTTCCAACCACAATACTATGGAACTTGAAGTCAACCACAAGAAAAAATTTGGAAAGAGCACAAATATTTCAAGGTTAAAGATATTCCTACTAAAGAATGAATGGGTCAAACAGGAAATTAAAAAGGATAAAATTACATGGAAACAAATGAAAATGAAAACATGATGGTTCAAATCCTTTGGGATGCAGCAGAAGCAGTCATAAGATGGAAGTATATAGCAATACAGGCCTACCTCAAGAAGTAAGAAAAATCTCAAGAACCTAACCCATCTCAAATAAGCAACCTAACCCTATACCTAAAGAAGTTAGAAAAGGAATAACAAACAAAACCAAAAGCCAATAAAAGGAGGAAATAATAAAGATTAGAGAAGCAATAAATGATATAGAAAACAAAACAGTAGAACAGATCAATGAACCAGGAGCTGGTTCTTTGAAAAAAATTTAGAAATTGATAAACCCCTAGCCAGACTTATCAAAAACAAAAGAGAAAAGACCCAAATAAATAAAATCACAAATGAATAGGAGCAATAACAACCAACACCACAGAAATATAAATAATTATAGGAGAATATTATGAAAAACTATATACAACAAATTGGACATTTTAGAAGAAATGGATAAATTCTTAGAAACATGTAAACTACCAAAACTAAAAAGGGAAGAAATAGAAAACTTGAACAGATCCATACCCAGCAAAGAAATTGAATCAGTAATCAAAAATCTCCCAACAAACAAAAGCTCATGGCCACGTGGCTTCACAAAGGAATTCTACCATTTAAAAGAGTTAATTCCTAATCTTCTCAAACTTTCCCACAAAATAGAAATGGGAGGAAAACTTCCAAACTCATTCTATAAGGTCAGCATTACTGATTCCAAACCAAAGACTCCACTAAAAAAGAGAACTACAGGCCAATATCCCTGATGAACATGGATGCAAAAATTCCTAAAATACTAGCAAACTGAATTCAATAGTACATTAAAATAGTTATTCACCATGACCCAGTGGGATTTATTCCTAGGTAGCAAGGGTGGTTCAATATTTGCAAATCAATCAACATGATACACCACATTAATTAAAGGATGATTCTCTCAATAGATGCAGAAAAAGCATTTGACAAAGTACAGCATCAATTCTTTTCTTTTTTTTTTAACATGGGAATTCTCTACATTTATTTAGGTCTTCAATAATTTCTTTCAACATTATTTTGTAGCTTTACAGGGTACATGTTTTCTTTTTTTTTTTTTCTTTTCAGCATAACAGAATTCATAGTTTTTGCACCACATCCAGTGCTCCATGCAACACGTTCCCTCCATAATACCCACCACCTGGCTCCCCCAACCTCCCACGCCCTGCCCCTTCAAAACCCTCAGGTTGTTTTTCAGAGTCCATAGTCTCTCATGGTTCATCTCCCCCTCCAATTTCCCTCAACTCCTTTCTCCTCTCCATCTCCCCATGTCCTCCGTGTTATTTGTTATGCCCCGCAAATAAGTAAAACCATATGATAATTGACTCTCTCTTCTTGACTTATTTCACTCAGCATAATCTCTTCCAGTCCCGTCCATGTTGCTACAAAAGTTGGGTATTCATCCTTTCTGATGGAGGCATAATACTCCATTGTGTATATGGACCACATCTTCCTTATCCATTCGTCCGTTGACGGTCTTTCCACAGTTTGGCAACCGTGGCCATTGCTGCTATAAACATTGGGGTACAGATAGCCCTTCTTTTCACCACATCTGTATCTTTGGGTAAATACCTGGTAACACAATTGCAGGGTCATAGGGAAGCTCTATTTTTAATTTCTTGAGGAATCTCCACACTGTTCTCCAGAGTGGCTGCACCAACTTGCATTCCCACCAACAGTGTAAGAGTGTTCCCCTTTCTCCACATCCTCTCCAACACACGTTGTTTCCTGTCTTGCTGATTTTGGCCATTCTAACTGGTGTGAAGTGGTATCTCAATGTGGTTTTAACTTGAACCAGGCAAAGACCACACCAAAAAGGAGAATTTCAGACCAATATCACTGATGAATATGGATGCTAAGATTCTCAACAAGATCCTAGCAAACACGATCCAACAGCACATTAAAAAGATCATCTACCATGACCAGGTGGGATTCATCCCTGGGTTAAAAGGGTGGTTCAACATTTGCAAATCAAACAATGTGATAGAACAAATCAATAAGAGAAGAAAGAAGAACCACATGGTCCTCTCAATTGATGCAGAAAAAGCATTTGACAAAATCCAGCACCCATTCCTGATTAAAACGCTTCAAAGTATAGGGATAGAGGGAACATTCCTGAACTTCATAAAATCTATCTATGAAAGACTCACAGCAAACATCATTCTCAATGGGAAGAAGCTCACAACCTTCCCGTTGAGATCAGGCACACGACAAGGATGCCGACTCTCACCACTCTTGTTAAACATAGTATTAGAAGTCCTAGCAACAGCAATCAGACAACAAAGAGAAATTAAAGGTATCCAAATTGGCAATGAAGAAGTCAAACTCTCTCTCTTCGCAGATGACATGATACTTTATATGGAAAACCCAAAAGACTCCACCCCCAAACTACTAGAACTCATACAGCAATTCAGTAATGTGGCAGGATACAAATTCAATGTACAGAAATCAGTGGATTTTTTATACACTAACAATGAAAATACAGAAAGGGAAATTAGAGAATTGATTCCATTTACTATAGCACCAAGAACCATAAGATACATGGAACTAAACCTAACCAAAGAGGTAAAAGATCTGTATTCTGAAAACTATAGAACACTTATGAAAGAAATTGAAGATGATGCAACAAAATGGAAAAACGTCCCATGATGGAGCAAATGTTGTTAAAATTCTGCACTATGCAAAGAAATTGACACATTTAATGCAGTCCCTATCAAAATATCACCAATATTCTTCACAGAGCCAGAACAAACTATTGGTAAAATTTGTATGGAACCACAAAAGACCTGAACAGCCAAAGCTATCTTGAAAAAGAAAAGCAAAGCTGGAGGCGTCATGGTTCTGGACTTCAAGGTATATTACAAAGCTGTAGTCATCAAGACAGATTGGTATTGGTGCATAAACAGACACATAGATCAGTGGAACAGAATAGAAAATTAAGAAATGGACCACAAATATATAGCCAACTAATCTTCGAGAAAGCAGAAAAGAATATCCAATGGGAATAAGACAGTATCTTCAATAAATGGTGTGGAGAAAACTGGAAAGCCAACATGTAAAAGGATGAAATTTACCACTTTCTTACACCACACACAAAAATAAATTCAAAATTGATGAAATAACAAAATGTGAGACAAGAAACCATCAAAATTCTAGAGAACACAGGCAACAACCTCTTTGAACTCAGCTGTAGCAACTTCTTATTAGACATGTCTCCGGAGGCAAGGGAAACAAAACCAAAAATGAACTTTTGGGACTTAATCAAGATAAAAATTTCTGCACAGTGAAGAAAACAATCAACAAAACTAAAGGCAATCTTTGGAATGTGAGAAGATATTTCCAAATGACATATCTGATAAAGGGTTTGTGTCTAAAATCTAGAAAGAACTTACCAAACTCAATACCCCAAAAGCAGATAATGTAGTTAAGAAATGGACAGAAGACACGAATAGACATTTTTCTAAAGAAGGCATATAGGTGACTAACAGATGAAAAATACTCAAATTTCTCATCTTCAGGCAAATACAAATCAGTACTATAATGAGAGATCATCTCATACCTGTCAGAATGGCTAAATTTAACAACACAGAGAACAACAGATGTTGGTGACTATGCAGAGAAAGAGGAACCCCTTACACTATTGGTGGGAATACAAACTGGTACAGCCACTTCAGAGAACAGTATGGATGTTCCTTTAAAAGTTAAAAATAGAGGTATCCCAGCATCTGGCAATTGCATTACTGTTATTTACCCAAAGGATATAAAAATACTGATTCAAAGGGATATGTACACCCTGACATTTACCAGCAGCATTATCAGCTAGAGCCAAATTATGGAAAGACCCCAAATGTCCATTCACTGATGAATACATAAAGAAGAGGTTGTAGATATACAAAACGGAATATTACTCAGCCACGAAAAGAATGAAATCTTGCCTTTTGCAAAGACATGGATGGAGCTGGAGGGTATTATGCTAAGCTAAAAAATTCAGTCAGGGAAAGACAAATATATGATTTCACTCATATGTGGAATTTAAGAAGGAAAACAGATGAACATGGCGGGGGGAGAGAGATAGAGGCAAACCATAAAACAGACTCTTAAATGTAGAGGACAAAATGAATGTTGCTGGAGGGGAAGTGGGTGGGAAGATGGGTTAAATGGGTGATGGGTATTAAAGAGGGCATTTGTTTCTATGAGCGCTGGGTACTGTATGTAAATGATGAATTACTAAATTCTATACCTGAAGTTAATATTACACTGTATTAACTAACTGGAATTTAAATAAAAACTAGAAACCACAAAAATATATTAATTAATTAACAAGTTAATTAATTAAATTCACTAGTGTTTCAAGATCTGAAGAAATGTAATTAACATGATATGGAGATGAACCTAAGATATTATTGTTGATAAACTAAAATGTATTGGCTTTTTTTGAAGACACAGAATGAATCAACTATTGGAAAATGTAATAAAATAAATGAATGTCAGAAAAAAAGTCAGTGGGATTTACTCTGATAAATGTCTGATACTGATATTTACAGTATCAGAAATAAGCTGAATATGAAGAAGACAGAATAACAATTTCAAGAATTATAAGAGCAACATTTCCAATTTTTTTCCTAAGAAATATGGAAGTCTGTAGGAAGTATGTACTTTCTAAGAGAAAAATACATTTTCTTAAAAATGGCATGGAGGGTTTTTAAAAGTTTAATAGTAAATATAAACCAAGATGAATTTTTTAAATTTAATTTTAATTTTGTCAGTGTTCCAAGATTCATTGTTTATGCACCACACCCAGTGCTCCATGCCAGAGGTGCCCTCCTTAGTATGTACCACCAGGCTCACCTGTCCCCCCATCCCCCTCCCTTCCAAAACCCTCAGTTTGTTTCTCAGAGTCCACAGTCTCTCATGGTTTGTCTCCCCCTCTGATTTTCCCCAACTCACTTCTCCTCTCCATCTCCCAATGTCCTCCGTGTTATTCCTTATGCTCCACAAGTAAGTGAAACCATATGATACTTGACTCTCTCTGTTTTGAGTTATTTCAGTCAGCATCATCTTGTCCAGTCATGCCCATGCCACAGTTGCCACTCTGTGGAAAGGACCAAGAAGCCCTTCAGTGGACGAATGGATAAAGAAGATATGGTCCATATATACAAAGGAGTATTATGCCTCCATCAGAAAGGATGAATACCCAATTTTTGTATCAACATGGATGGGACTGGAAGAGATTATGCTGAGTGAAATAAGTCAAACAGATAGTCAAGTACCATATGGTTTCAGTGTGGTTTTGATTTGAATTTCCCTGATGGCTAATGATGATGAACAATTTTTCATATATCTGTTAGCCATTTGTATGAAAGATGAATTTTTTAAAAATATTTATTTATTTATTTATTTCAAAAAGAGAGTGGGAGGGACGGGCAGAGGGAGAGGGAGTCTTTTTTTTTTTTAAAGATTTTATTTATTTACTTGACAGACAGAGACCACAAGTAGGCAGAGAGGCAGGCAGAGAGAGAGAGGAGGAAGCAGGCTCCCTGCTGAGCAGAGAGCCCGACACGGGGCTCGATCCCAGGACCCTGGGATAATGACCTGAGCTGAAGGCAGAGGCTTTAACCCACTGAGCCACCCAAGCGCCCCGGGAGAGGGAGTCTTAAGCAGGCTCTGCATTCACGTGGGACTCAATCCCACGACCCTGAGATCACAACTTAGCAAAAAACCAACTGCACCCCCAGGTGTTCCCCAAGACAAAACTTAGAGAGCTCTTGAAAGGAAAAGATACCGATAGATTAACCTAAATCTGGCATTGTGATTTGTTATTGGGTTGTATAAAAAAGAATTAGAAACAAATATTCATATATTTCTTTCCTGAAATCAATTCCAGTAGTTGTCTCATTAATTTTTCCACTTTGCTGGTTTGCTGTTATTTTGTTTCTCTATTTGTTTGTGGGTTATAGGTAGTGATGTTGTATATAAATGTGTATAGTTTCTAAAAAGACTTTCATAAACCCAATCAAAGATACTCATTTCCACTTACTCAAGCATGAAGTTATCAGTGCTAGATTTACATTCTTTTCATTGTTTTTGAATAAAACCATGTGGAAATTATCTTCAAAATAGAAGAATGGACAATATAACATATTTAGATGTCAAAAAGTTAACTTATAGGATGGGAATAAAATGTATTTTCTCTTAAGTCTTTTATCTTCACTAATTTTCCTGGTCTGGCTTTATATAACCAATGTCAAGGCCAAAAAAACAATATTGTCTTAGCAATTATTATATGAATGTTCTCTGGTATTTTTCTCTTAAGTTCATATCGCTGTATCATTAACATATCCAGAGATGAAAAATTTGCAGTCCTTGTTTTTCGAGGGTAAAAACGAAATAATTATATATTCTAACATTATGCCTCCTGCATATAAAGCTTAAAATAGGTACTACTTAATTAAGATATGATTGGTAAAATATATTTTATCTTAAGAATTAAAACTTAAAGATACCCCTAAAGAAATATATTGAAACGTGTGTTTCATGTACAGGAAGTGTTGCATTGCTATATTGTACATCTGAAACTAATATAACACTGTATGTTAACTAACCAGAATTGAAATTAAAATTTAGAAAAAGAAACATGGAAAGTTTTACAGATTAAACATTTTACATTATTTAAAATAATATAATTACTGGAAATATATTTAGGGTAGAGAAATATATACACCTTTATTATTTATTTCATGTTTCTCTATATCTCTGAACTTCTTAGTTAGCAGTATATCTCAAGCTTCACATTGTAGATTAAGATAAAATTACAGGGGCGCCTGGGTGGCTCAGTGGGTTAAAGCCTCTGCCTGTGGCTCAGGTCATGGTCTCAGGGTCCTGGGATCGAGACCCACATTGGGCTCTCTGCACAGCAGGGAGCCTGCTTCCTCCTCTCTCTCTGCCTGCTTCTCTGCCTACTTGTGATCTCTGTCTGTCAAATAAATAATAAATAAAATCTTTAAAAAACAAAAAAGATAAAATTACAGGAATTAAATTAAAATTAGCAGGAATGCTATTCCTTGTGTCTGAGAAATTATTTTCTTATCTGTCTCATCTGTTAAAATAAAATTTATGATGATAAGTCAAGAAATTTAGAATGTGGATGCTAACATATGACAAGCTGAAAATGAGAATAGAGGTGAATTCATGACAAGATAAAAGTACTTCCTTGGTATATATTTTTAATAAGTTCCAAACTAATACTGCTTTGAGGAAATATTTACAAGTATGCAACAAGTATTTTATCTCCTCGACCAAGTTTATCAACTTACCTAAATCCATGCCAGTTTTTTTTTTTAGGAAAAATCACTACACCTACCCAAAGCCAATCCAAAAAAGCTTGGATCTTTTATATACTTATTGCAACACTCTAGAAAATTACAATCTTGCTCTCCAATTTCATGGACTCACCATTTACTAGCTCCCACATAGTAAGAAGTAGCAAAGAAGAAAAAGGAGAAGTGTATCCCAAAGAGCCCTATCCTGTCTCCATCAATTGTTCATATTAAAAAATCTTGGTCATATTTGATTCTTAAACTTTATTTCTTCCCCCGCTCAATCTCACAACTGACTCTGTTTGGTATATTATTGAAATATATACCAATTTCACTCGGTATTACCATTAATTCAGCCATAATCCATAGCCAGTCACCATTTCTTTTAGACTAAGCAAGTGCAATAGCATCCTAACCTTTCTCCCAACTCCATATGCTCTTTCTATTATCCAGTCTCTAAAGAAACCACAGCAACAGCATTATTCTATTCTTCAAATATTTTAAATGTTTCCTTGCCTATTACAGAATTCTGCATTTGCTCTTCTCTCAGTGTTTCTCCCTTATTTATGGATGGATTTTTTTTTCTTAGTATTCTGATCTAACTCAAATATCTGCTAATTTAAGAAACTTTTTCCTGGCTACTCTAAATAATGATTTCATCATCCTATATTAGAAAGCATTATTGTAGCTTCTTGTGAGCACTTATCATTACGGGAAATTATTTTATTCTAATTTGTCTCTCAAAATACAGGTTTTTAAAAACAATTTTATTTATTTATTTGACAGAGAGAGACACAGTGAAAGAGGCAACACAAGTAAGGAGAGTGGGAGAGGGAGAAGCAGGCTTCCCGCTGGTCAGGGAGCTCGATGTGGGACTTGATCCCAGGACCCTGGGATCATGACCTGAGCTGAAGGCAGACCTTAACAACTGAGCTGCCCAAGTGCACCAAAATACAAGCTTATTTTGAACAAGTACTTTTCTATTTTTTCATGTCTCATATATATACCTTGTAATGAATATTTTTGAATATCTGAATTAATGAATAAATTGATGAATGCATTTACTTTTCTAATAATATTCATAGATTATAAATAAATAGAAACATTACACTACATTGAAACACTGAAGACTAATTTTATAAACAATTTAACTTTATTGTTGGTCAGGCACACAATCAAAAATTAAACAAAAGTTATAGAACAGATATTGGAAATTTTAAAATGGTTATTTCATGAATGCTTGAAATGCTCTAAACTAGATGGTATCAATAAGAAAATTAACAGTTCAAAAGTAATTTGGATTTTATTTATTGCAGTAATATTGATAGATTGATTAAATAAAGCATTTGGCTATAAGCATTGTATTTATTTATTCATTTAGTAAATATTTACTGAGTATTGTCATGTTCTAAGTTTTGTGCTGGAGAGAAAAAAGAGGCAAATTTGAAAAGAGGCAAATATGACATCATGAAACATAAATCAAGCAAGAATACTAAGAAATATATAACGCAGTAATACTTTTCTTGTAGGAATAAATGTACTAATCATAAAAAGTACTAAAAATAAGACGTGGTGAGAAATAAAATTTAAGATTTAATCGGTAATATTTTGTCATAAACTTCAACAGTATCATCACTAGAAGACAACAGGATGATGAGAATGACTATAGAAGTAATGTTCATAGGGGCTACCTAATTAAACAATGTTTGAAATCCAATCCCAATGTCAAAAGATATAATCCAAATGTATTATTAGAGGCATTAAGAACAAAATACATAGTATATATTTTTTAAAAGGTTATTTAAAAGAAAATCAAACTCTTCCAAAACATGGATAAGAAGTACATTGCAAAATCTTGTTTTAGGGGACTGTCTTCTCTGATCTAAATGAAGCCGTGCTTTACAGAGTGATATGTAAATGCATTTTCTAAATTCTTTTGGGTTCATTATCTATGAGGGACACTATCTTCCTGAAAAAACATCAGAATTTGAAGATGTTGAAGACACCTCATCACATTTATGTCTTCTGTAGTTACCACTGTAATCGCATTGGTAAATGTTAAAAGATATTTTTGAACAAGTCAACAATTCAAAATCAACCTTTTTGGTGAAATGAGTATGCAATTGCTTGTCTTTCCATTAAAATGTGTTTCATTTATTTAAGGTCATTGCTGCTGTAAGTGCTTATTGCAAAAGATAAGTGTTATGAATCATGAAATAATACACATTTACTTAATAAAAAGAATGATTTGTGTCAGACACTAAGTTTTATGTTTTGCAGATCTAGAGCATATGCATCACTGATAACTTTGGTTTTCACTAAATCCCAGGTGATGCCCATGTTCTGATCCATGGACTGCACTGAGTAGCAAGGTTTGAAGGAATAAAACTAGTGTTTATACAGGGCATTCTATTAGTAGTCTAAATATGTTACTATAGGAACTATTATCTCTATTTTCTTGCACTTCTGACAAAAAAATTAAACTTCTGATCCCATGTGGCAACTTTAGTGACTTCCCACATCTCAAGGCTTAGGCAATGTCTGTGTTAAATCTGGTTGCTTTACCAAGTGACAAGTAGAGACAATGGCATTGATCATTTCTCCCATCACTGATATATAAAGTGGTGAAAGAATGAATTATGTGCCTTCCCTGTACAAGTGAATTGTTTCTTTGTTAGAGAACAACATGCATACACTTTTTGAAAGGAGTTTCTTCAGATTATGAAAAAATGTAAAAAAGAAGCTAGTTGGTGATAGTGTTCTTTCAGGTTTAACTTCTTACCTATGTGAGAAATATATTCATTGTTTATGTATCTCACAAACTACTCAATTAGACGTTGTTAAAATCCAGAACAAATTGGAAGTCTAACATTAATTTTTATTTTAAAATTATTAATAATAATATGCTTTTTTGAAATAATTACAAAGAAAAAATAGGAGAAATGTTAGATCAAATATGATACTGAACACATATGAAAGCCAGGAAATACACTAACACTAACTAATTTTAAAGAAATAACTAAGGAATTTCTAATTAAGGAATATCTTTTAGACATTAGGAATAACAAAGGAATGTCTTTTAGAAGACAAATATTTCAAATCCACACATAGAGGTACCATATATAATAACACCAAAAACAAAGTAGAATTCTCAACAACAAGCAAAGAGAGAGATTACATATCAACCTAGTATTATCAATTCACTTATGCTAATCTTTAAGAATATAGTAAAATAAAGATCTTTTGCAAACAAAAATAACAGATTTTACTTAGCAAGCCCACACTTAAAAGATATGATATTTTTCGCAAAGAAGAGATTGAAACTTACAAAGACTACACTGGGTTGATGATAATAAATTTATGAAATTTTCACTAAATGACATCGATTAAAACTGTAAGATTACTGTTATTTAAACAATTGGAGAGTTTATAGAACTGGAAAAATATTTTATACTTTATTTGAAAAAATTACTCTGCAATATATGGATTGACATAAGTGAACTATTTTCAATTTTTGTTAAAACAAGTATACAATTTAAATTATTGATAAGTGCAACTTTATAAAAGTGGCTAAAACAGAGAGGAAACTCAGAGGAGACAGAATTTGGCATGTATTGAATAAATGAGTAAACGGGTACACAAAAACAAAGATATGGATTCCTTACACATGAGAGGAAAAGGTAGTTGAAGAATAGGAATTTGAAATGAGAAAGGAAACTCAAATGGGTAAGTGCTAGAATGGCTAAAATTTGAATTAATTGTTGTAAATGGAAAAAATACCCATTAATAATGAGTTAGACCAACATTCATTCCCTTCTTTATGAAACTACTGAAATGCTTTAATATTTTAGGGGAAAATTTCAAACTGAAACAGCTGTAAAAACTTATTTAGTATAATATTATCGCTAATGTAAAGGCTATGAAAAAAATGAGCAATAATGGAATTAATTATGAGGAGATAAGAGAAGATATTAGCAGAAGGTTTCTAAGAAGAAAAGTTATTCCTTTGTGAGTGTGTGTGTGTGTGTGTATTATAATTGCTTCATATTGTATTTTTGGAATTATATAGAAATCATCCTTTGCTTCCCCATGGCACTGGTTACATGAACATATGATTTCAGTTGTCTTGTGAAGGAGAACAAGCCTTAAGTTGATGATGCTATAAAATATGGAACTTCATTGCAATGTTGAATCAAATGTACTTTGATGCTAACCTACCTCTAGTGTAGCCTCATATAGTTTTGGACTTTGAGTAACCATATAGATCACAGCTCAACCTCTGACCTGAGTTGGATATGGAGAATAAGCAAAGTATGTATTTATTTTAAGCCACTAATATTTTGAGTTTATTTAATACTGCGGCATGATCTGAAATTGCCTGATTTATACAGACATTGGTCTCAGGAGTAGAGTGCTATCTCAACAAATCTAAAATGTGTGACACAAGCTTATCAGTTGGGAGTGGAGGAAACAATTTGCAGAGCCTGGAAAAATGCCACTTTTGAGCAGTAGCAGAATATTTGGTAACACCGTGTTTCTGAAAATCTTGTGAGGCTGATTGCATGTCCAATTATTGTGTAGCTCTAGGGGAAGAGTTCAAAAACAGAACATTAGTGTTTTTGATTGTTATTGACTGAATTTTATCTGGTATTACCAGAAAGAGATAAGTATAGAATTTGATTGCTGAAAAGCAAAAAATGAAGTAAAGTAAAAACATTCTGGAACTCTGGACCTTGATGTTATGAGGCTCAAACTGTAGGAGATAATTGATAAGGGTTTTAAGAGGCAACATCCTATCAAAACACAGCATTTTAAAAAAGATAAAAATAAGAGTGTAGCCTTCCCATTTATTTCCAAAATTCCCAGAGGATCCAAGTGCCTCAGGTCAAAGATCAGATTAAGGATATGGAGGAGAGTTAAACCTCAAAATTGCATTAACTGATTTAGAGAAAAATCAGTCTATGGCTTTTCTCCAGAAGCCCAGATTTCTACTTAGAAGCTTAAAACTTAAAGACAGTTGAGAGAGAGAAGGGAGGAATATGTGTGTGTGTGTGTATAATGTATATACACATATTATATATATAATTGTATATTCATAAATCATATTTTACATATGTGTATGTCAGATATGGAAAATTATATCTTAATAAGAACAGTAGGTATTTGCTAGCATCACATAGATAAAAATCTTAATGCTTTACTCTAAAACAAGTGCAAACCTGTATAACAATAGTGAAATTTTAAAAATTTTGTTACTTGACACTTTTGCCCCTTCAAATTCCTCTAACTGAACATGAGTTCAAAAAGTTGAACAGGGGCATCTGGGTGGTGCAGTTGGTTGAGCATCTGACTCTTGGTTTCAGCTCAGGTTGTGATCTGGGTCTGTAGGGTCATGAGATCAGGCCCTGCACTGGGCTGCATGCTTAACACAGAGTTGCCTTGAGACTCTCCCACTTCCTCTGACCGCCCTCCCCCACTCTCTCTGTCTCTGTCTCTCCTAAATAAATAAATCTTTGGGGGAAAATTTTTTGAACAAATCCAAGGTAGGCACATTCCTTCAAGGGAAGCCAAGAAGAATAGGTCAAAGAAGCATTTCCTTGAGTATACAGACAAGACCATAGGAAACAATGCACCATGAAACAAATCCTATAGAGCAGAATTAGAGTTTAATTAATAAATATTCACCAGCACTATTGTAGGTCCTGATTATAATGCCTATTCACCAGAATTTTAGAAATGCTATAGTCCTGTGACTATTGAGGGTCTTCTATTCCTCCCTTTCTGATAATGAGAATTCAGGACAGATATCCAGACATTTCATTAATATTGGGAATTAGTAGAGGAAAAGTAACTTATCCTTTAGTTCATAGTTTGTTCAAATGAAGAACCACAGCCGAACCTGCTATTGAATTTACTAAACAGCACATCAGCATTCTAAAATTTGAGCTGAATAGAGTGAATGCATTTTTAGGTGGTTTGTTCTGGGGATGATTTATTGTGTATAATGTGTTAAAAGAAAAAAAATGTACAAAGACATGAATAAAGAAGTAATATGTACCTGATAATCTGTTTGACACTCTACATTAGCCAGTCCTTTTTCATTTAAGTCCTTTGGCATTGAATCCCAATGAAATAGGAGGCAACGCGTTGTATGGTACTCTAAAGCTTTTATTATCCCTCACACAGCGTATTCTGAGGTCACATATTGAGGTGCTGGTATTGTAATGAATCCATCTATCTGAGTCTCTGGGTGACTTCATAGTATAAAGGACCCTTTCACCATGGTCCATAGTTCATACACTGGGCACACAACTGGGGAGAGAAATGAATACTTAATCCACTGAAAGTTTGGGGAATGGGGTTCTCCATAGCATAACCTAGATTACCTGGTATAATAAGCACTTGATTGACTAAGGAATATGTATATTGAAAGACAAATTAGTGATCTATATTCATGTTCTATTATGTTCTGAAATCAATCCCTTTTCCTAAACCCTGTACAGGGATAATCATTGTGTGGGTACTAGTACTGATATCTGAGAAAAACCATGCTGAATATAGGTGAAATTGTGAAGTAATTGGAATTATGAGCTGATTTAAGATGTGAACTAAATATCAGAATGAAGTACAGATCTGACGAAGGATAGTTGGTACTTGTTAGCCTTAAGCACTATCAACTCTACCTAAATATTCATATTTTTATTAGAAATAATATGAAATCAAACCATAAGTGACTCTTAATCTCACAAAACAAACTGAGGGTTGCTGGGGGGAGGGGGTCGGGAGAGAGGGGTGGGGTAATGGACATTGGGAAGGGTATGGGATATGGTGAGTGCTGTGAAGTGTGTAAACCTGGCAATTCACAGACATGTACTCCTGGGGATAAAAATACATTATATGTTTATAAAAAAATTAAAAATTAAAAAAAAAGAATAATATGATATAACTTAATATAAAATACCACTCTAAAAATTTGGAATATATTAGATAAGTCACTAGCAAAAAACAAACAAACAAAAAACCCTGTTACTCTAACTCAAATAAAAGTGTCTCTGCTTTCACTGTTCATATTTTTATTTTATAAATATACTTTTCATGTTGTCATTTTCATAGGAAATTCTTTATACTTATAAGTGTGATGGATTTGTCATATTCCAGAAACCAGATATATAATAATTTTCATAAAATATTTTTTGGAGTTAAAGGGGTGGCATACAATTGTTCAGCAATATATATATATATTTATATATATATATATAGATAGATATAGATATATGTATATAATTTTGTATATATATATAATTTTTCTGTAAATCACTATATGGAAAATATTCACATGATTCATATTACCTTCTTAATTAAAAATACCAGTATATTTTATGATTACTATAACATATCAATAAACTGCTTTCTAAAGAAGAAAGCTATTCATGATATAGCTGTTCATGCTGGTGCATCTTTTTTAGATTTATTCTTTTATTGACAATATATTGACCTACTTTTGGAGATAACATTTCATCAAGTCCTAATAATCTGAAACTGAATTCTATTTGTCACTTGTTGGTCTCTTCCTGTACCTGTCTCTCTTTTATTTATTTATTTATTTATTTTTAAATTTCTTTTCAGCGTAACAGAATTCATAGTTTTACACCACACCCAGTGCTCCATGCAATGCGTGCCCTCCATAATACCCACCACCAGGCTCCCCCAACCTCCCACCCCCCGCCCCTTCAAAACCCTCAGGTTATTTTTCAGAATCCATAGTCTCTCATGGTTCATCTCCCCCCCAATTTCACTCAACACCCTTCTTCTCTCCATCTCCCCATGTCCTCTGTGTTATTTGTTATGCTCCACAAATAAGTGAAACCATATGATAACTGACTCTCTCTGCTTGACTTATTTCACTCAGCATAATCTCTTCCAGTCCCGTCCATGTTGCTACAAAAGTCGGGTATTCATCCTTTCTGATGGAGGCATAATACTCCATAGTGTATATGGACCACATCTTC